>JAVGWX010000004.1:83203940-83443940 GCA_036924085.1 Ariolimax columbianus | reverse complement strand
TTTGTCGCTCTTTTTTGTATTATTTCCAGCTTGTTTATATCCCCTCTATGATAAAGACTCCACCTGTACACAGTACTCCAATCTAGGTCTAACTAATGCTTTATACAGTTTGACTATCACTTCCTTGCTCCTATGTTTAGTATTTCTTTTTATCACACCTAACATTGCATTTGTCTTTTTTACTGCTACCTGGAACTTGCTCACTCACCTTACCTGTATGATATATTACAATCCCTAGGTCCTTTTCTTTCTTTCTAATATTGTTCTCGCCCATTCTGTAATTATGTTCCATATTGGATCTGCCCATGTGGATGACTGTACATTTATCTACATTAAACTCCATTTGCCAGCTGACAGGCCATTCTAGAATTTTATCTAAATCTGACCTCAATATATCCACTTCTCCTTTAAATGAGACACTTCTGCATAGTTTTGTGTCATCAGCGAATTTTGCAATTTTGGATCCCATATCAATGTCCAAATCATTTATATATATATCAAGAACAAAATTGGTCCCAAAACCGAACCCTGTGGCACTCTGTTTACTTCACACCATTTAGAGTACTTATTTATGCCAACCCGCTGCCTTCTTCCCGTTAACCAATTTTTAATCCATTTGGTAACTTCCCCACCTATTCCATGTGATTTTAATTTTCTAAATAATCTTTAATGAGGTACTCTATCAAAGGCCTTTGCAAAATCTAGATAAATAACATCAACTAGCTCTCCTTTATCATTTTAGTAACCTCCTCCATGAATTCTAATAGATTTGTTAAGCACGATCTCCCTCTGGTAAACCCATACTGACTATTTCTGATTAGATTAAACTTATCTAAATGCATTACAATATTTTCTTTGATTAAACAACTTTATTAACAATTTACAGACTATGCTCGTTAAACTCACTGGTCTATAATTAGCTGATCTGATTTTTTTGCCCTTTTTTAAGGAAGGGATCACTCCTGTATCTTTCCAATCCCTTTTGCAAGTGATTCTATTCTACCTAAAAGGGTTATAGCATGCTGGAATTACTATCAGGAGCACTTGTGTCCTATTACTGCTAGGTGGCCCATTTGCCATGGTCCAGTCACGTGACAAATAAAAATGGTGGACAACACTGTTAGTGCTTGCATGGAACAGCGTGTTGTGATGCAGTTTTTTTGTGAAAGAAGGCGTGAAAACTACTGAAATTTACAGAAGACTGCAATCACAATATGGTGATGAGACACTCAGCCGCAGTAAGACATTTGAATAGAGTAAATGTTTTAGAGAAGGCCGTACATCCATGAGTGATGATCCCGGCCGCAGTGGTTCCCAACGCACCAGTCATTCCTGTGAATATCCAGATTGTGGAACACCTTATCCTGAAAAATTGGCCAACATCTTGGTTTGTTCCTCCCACTGACATAGGCACCCATAAAATCTAACCAACAACAGCGAGTACCACTACCACCTGTCACAAACACAACCACATTTTACCTCAGCAACAGTGATGACAAATTCTGGATAAAGGCTATGCAACAAGTGGTTGGAGACCATCAGATAGACTAGCGACTCAGTATCCGTGTTCAGACCAAAGTATTCATCATAGTGGCCAAAACCATGACCTGTTTTACAAAAACAAACAAATTTCTGCTAGCAGCATAGAAAAAAGATTTTCAAATCAGATAATAAATACTGGAAATAATAACGGCAGGTGGTAGAGGTTTGAGAGCATTTTGTCTCTCAAGAAAAGAATGAACGAAACTGAGAAACGGTTAGGTTTCAAACATCCCCTGGGGGGGGACGGCGTGGCCTAGTGGTTAAGTGGCACGGCTCACAACCAGAAGGTGCTGGGTTCGATCCCCATCACAGCACCGGCCGTTACCCCGGGGAAGCAAACCCTTAGAAAATGCAGGAGGAAGCAGACCCTTACATAAAATGCATGCTGAAGTCGGATGCACTGGGCCGACAGGCGCAAAATAAAAACCACAGTGTAACGCACACACGCCTTGGGGAATAGATAAATAAGGCGAACGCAAAAAAAAACAAAACATCCCCTGGAATCAAGAGAGGTGAGATCGCTGCCTAGTCCTAATGGGGATGAACGATAAACTCGAGGCTCTGTGTACATGCTGTGCAAGTAAAAGAAAGAACCTTTATGCAGTTGGAAATTTTTTAAAAGCCAGCTGTTGGTAACGAAATTCCTATCCAACAGTGGTTTGCTTGAAGCCCTACAGGAATCAGCACCTTTATCTTGCAGACAACAGGCCAATCACCTGTTTTTCTGCACACTCAATTACAAGTACATACCCACCAAAATTTAAAAAAAAAAAATTGTAAAATTTACAAAAATTAACTATCTACATCGCTAAGGGTAGACGACATATTAGAGTTCTTAATATTCATGTATTTCAGCACATTTGTGTCGTAACTATCCACATCTTCTAAAGCATGCCCAAGATGCTTCGATCATTCTAAAATGAAGCAAATGTGCAACCTTCTCATTCTAGAGATCCAGCATTGACATAACCATTTCCGAGCAGAACCCATAACAATGATTCTGGAATCAAACGAATGTGCACTAACCCTTTCCAGTCTCGCAAAATTTATTAGCTGTCCAAAACAAAACAGCAACTCAGTGTGTGGAATAGTTTTTCTTTTAAACAAATGGAGTTAATTATTATTGATCTAATGACGCATAATTACATTTTCTATACTTTGTCGTCGTTCCTTCTCAAACTCTCAGCGCCAAGCCCTGAAAAGGGCTTTGCAAGTAGCAGGATTTTGTCAAGAGAATAGCATTCACTGTGTCATAGATTATAGCTTGACAGATATTTGCACCTTTTGGTCTTCTTCTTCTTCTTCATCGTACGCTGTTTACAGCGATATTTACGTTGCACTGTTTTATTTTGTTAAGCCTGTGGCTCAGTGCATCCGATTTCAACAGGCGTTTCTGTAGGGATGCCCTCCTTAGCCTTTGGCTGTCCCCAGCCTAACTGCAAGGCAGCAGTTGTTTTTGGTCAGAGTTGTCTCTCTTGGGAAGTTGTCTTGCAGGACTATCGAGTCTTCCCTACTCGTGTCTATAGGGTTTGGCAATGATATGATGGACTATGTACTAGTTTGTACTATCCCAGAAGAGAGGCAGTCCAGTGTGACTTTGTCCCAGGATCGTCACGTCCTGCCGGAAACGTAGCATATGCATGTGAGTGAGATATCTCTTTGCTCCCTTTATTTTCTCGGCTCATCTGCAGTGATGGTACGCCTAGCATTCCCCGCCACCCGGGAGGTTGTCACAATAGGGCAGGAGGTGCAATGTCCGCTGGACTGCATCTCTTCTGCGTCCATTGGGATGACTGATAGCAGACAGAGGCAAAGAGCGAGGCAGGAGTGCATTTTGCCAGGTGCATTTCTGCGGCTCGATCGGGCCGGGCTGAGACGCAAGCCCCAGCCATGTCGTAGCCTCCCATCACAGCGATGCTGAGATTTAGGGTGGGATTCTGGCTTAGAGGCGTTCGGCCGTAATCCCTCAGATGGTAGCTTATCAGCCAAGCACATGGTCCAAATGTCAGCGACCTGTGATTCCTCTCGAAATAGTGCATTTGACCAGGGGACAAGCCTGGTCTTGCACGGAGATGTTGTTCGCCTGGGGAGCGGACATATCTCATGGTCAAGGGTTGGAGTCTCAGCAGTTCGCAGTGAGGTAGCTGATCTACTGATTAGGGCACCCCGACCGAGAACTAAGTCTTCTACAAATGGTTTCATACCTCATCGCCGTATGGAGTGAATATCAAGCAGCTGCCCGCCCGCTTTGTTCAGCGGACGGCAGAGACCTCATTCTGCGGCTCGACCGGGCAGGGGCCCCAGGTCCCCACCACGTCGAAGCCTCCCTTTGCATTCGTGCTGAGCTGCTTTTGGGCGGGATTTTGGCTTAGAGGCGTTTGGCCGTAATCCCTCACCTTGTAGCCTCGCGCCGTTGGCTTATCAGCCTAGTACGTGAACCAAATGTCTGCGGCTCCTCTCGAGTTAAGCAGGATTACCGTAGCAACGCCCTGTCATTAGTAGGGTAAAACTGACCTGTCTTCCGAGGGTCTATTTCCAGCACCCGTTCAATATTAGCCAGGACGTATCAATAGAGGGCTTTTAGTTTGTCAATGGCCAAGTTTCTGGAACCTGCGATTTCTGCAGGGTTAAGACCAGATTACCGTAGCAGGCGCTCTTTCATTAGGGGGTTAAGAGACTGACCTGTCTTCCGTGGGTCTAATACCAGCACATGTTCACTATTAGACCCCACGAAGGTGCTCTCGATTTGACAGTCATTCTACAGTATTGGCGTGTTAAGTCAATTTAAGCCGCAGGCTCCACTCCTGATAGTGCTCTTCCGTCAATTCCTTTATCAAACACTGAATGCAGACCAACCGAGCCACAGAGGGCATGACCCCAGATTTCTGAGGGTCTAAATCCAGCACCAGTTCCATATTAGACCCAAGGAAAGTGGTCTCGGCATGTCAGTCATTTCAGTGTTGGCCGTGTTGAGTCAAAGGCAACTTTTGGTCTAACACACCTGACTTCAGCATGCATTTTTGGGTACTGGTTTAGCCTTCCCTCTTCAATCTATTCTCCATAGCCAGTCTGCAATGTTGCAGCCTGTTATCCAGGATCACCGAATGGAGGTGGAGAAGGGTCTTGGCAGCTCTGGCCCTGATGCTTGCAGTCAGCTTTGGACCACTGACCACTGCAGCTTATGCACTGCTCAACATCTTGATACCACATTTTCTGTTCCATTTAGTAATCAACATAAAAATATCTTAGTTCTTAGTCAACCTGTACTTCTGCAGGAGCAGATACCCCTGTGCAGGTCCCAGCTCTGGTATGAGCTGGATGTAGCCGGGAAAAGGGTTTCCTGCTTAGCGGGCCAGGCTGGAGCAGCTTAATGCTCCACTGCATTGGGACAAGCGCTTACGGAGGGTGGTTAACCGATGTGCGAGTTCAATTAAATAGACTCAAATACTAACTAGAGCAAAGTAGACTAGCAGCCTGTTAGGTGGTTTGTTTGGAGCAGCATAGATGGTGCCTAACCATGGCCGGTGTTATGCCATGTCACACAGTTAGTTGCCTCTTACGACATGCTCTCTGTGAGTCAGTGCTGCTATTCTTGTCCTTGTCCTACACAAAGACCCTGGCTGACCACATAAAAATATACCACTTAATTTGATTTGTATTTATTTTACTCACACGCCTCATTTGTATTATGTTAACCCATCAATAGCATTACCACATTTACTTTCATTTGTTTTCCTGTCCGTTCACTTTCATTTGTTTTTCCGTTATTTTAAATCAGACTTGTATTTTAAATCCACATCTAATTCAGATCAGTATTCATTGGCATGATCAAATAATAGATTTCTTGGCCCTCCGAATTGCATCGTTCAGAAAAGTTACAGGTTTAAATATTCACTGAAGACGTAAATGCTGGCAGGTTCTTGAAAACTCTTCATTAACACTTTCCAGTCAGGACCAATTTTGTTGATTTAAATTACGATCTAAACATTGTGAGACATAATTAAACTATCTATGACATGAAGTATTCATAATAAAGATTAAATTTTAGTATAAAGCATTAAATGATATTAACGCAGAGCTGGAAACAATTTTTTTTCGTACTTACAAAGTTTTACCCCTACACATGTTTTGCCGATATATCCGTCAATTCCTATACACCTACCTTTTGTATTATGCGTCCCAGTCAAAGTCCGAATCAGACATGTGTTGAATATTCATGCGTAATCCAGATGCGTGATCTTTGGACTGATAATACATTTCTAAGGTATTGAAGCCCAACTTTTGTCGCAGTAAACAGGTAGACTTTCAAATCTTATTTCATGATTTGTAATCAACCTACCAGAAATAATCGTACTGTAAGACAATTGCAAATGTATGGACGCAACCATCTTGTAGAGTAGTCAAAAAAATTAAATTTGACAAACTAAATCACGAAACGCAAACGCATGTTTCAGATGTCCATTTTGGTCGGTGTGTGATGTTAATTTTCAATTTTGGGCAGTCAGTGCATGGCGGTACAAGCTGTAAAAAGTTAGAACTAAACCTGCATCATAAATTCTGTCTACTTTAGGTCATTCCACACAAAAAAATTATAAATATCACTTTGCGATAGAGCACAATAAAGGGATCAGCTACTGGTTCTGGATATTTATGAACGTAACTGATGTTTTGAACAGTCTGTTTCAGCCAACTCTGTAAATTATTCAGCATGGATGTATTGAAAATGAAACATTTTGGAATGAAATGAACATGGACTACTTACCCATTCCATGGGAATGATACAGCATGGATGTAACTCCATCAAAGCGGAATCCATCAAATTGATACTCCTCAATCCACCACCGCAGGTTGGATAACAGGAAACGTAAAACTTCCCATCTGAAAAGATTTGTTAAATTATGAACTTTGTAACAGATCTTAGCTGTAGAGTCAATATATAGGTAGGAGCTTAAAAGTAAAGTAAAGTAACCCATAGCATTACTGCTGTAGGGGTGTGAGGTGTTAGCAATCTCACAATTCAAAGGCTCGGCTATATGAGTGCGGTAGCCATCTCCTCTCCCTCGCCGCTTTTACTTCCTGGACTGAACCGGTACCCATTTAAGGCTGGGTCGACCCGGGAGCCGCTGCGGTCTGAATAAACATTTCCGTCTCAACTGGGGAATGAACCCAGGACCACTCAGATACAAAGCCAGCTTGCTAACCACTGCGCTTCGCGGCTCCCAGTAGGAGCTTAGACAACCATTTATTTATTTCTTCTTCATGGGATTTGAGTCAGCTGAACTCAGTCTCGCCAGAATTTGAGCAACCAAATCGAACCATGACGTAACCTGACATAAGTTTCAGGCATGTGTCAACACCTGTAACGATAGTGTTTTGAGACATGTACACTTGTTGGAAACCACACGAACAGCGGGGATAATGGCAAGCAGATTGACAAAAACTCGTGCCCTTTTGGAAATCACATGATCTGGGGATGGAGAACGATTATAAAAGCCTGACAGAGAAAGATGTGAAGATCATTACCTGAGAACACTTTTGAGAGAGACGGTGAGAGAGACGGTGAGTGAGAGCAGGCATTGGAGAGAATAGACTTCAGAGAGAGAGAGAGAGAGAGAGAGAGAGAGAGAACACTTCACAGTGCATTACGAGAGAACCACAGAGAGAGAACATTTGACTTCAGAGATTACATGAGATAGAGAGAGAACATCTTACTTCAGAGATTACTTGAGAAGACATTTGAAAGAGACGTTCAGTTGAGAGCAGGCAGCGGAGAGAAATTTCTTCACTTCAGATCATTACCCGAGAACACTTTCGATAGAGACGGTAAGTGAGAGCAGGCAGCGGAGAGAATAGATTTGACTTCAGAGGCAGAGAGAGAACACTTCACAGAGCATTGAGTTGAGAGCCACAGAGAGAGAACATTTCACTTCAGGGACAGAGAGAACACTTCACTTCAGAGACAGAGGTAATTTGGAAAGAGATGGTCAGTGGAGGGCAGACGACAGAGATATGCAGTTAAGGCAGATTTGAGTTGAGATTTAGGTGACGGAGATGGTATGGAGATTTAGGTGACGGAGATGGTATGAGATTGTCATCTGTTTTTAGACCGACTTCAATGACTCTCTAAAGGCAACAGTCAGCTCAAGGCTCTCTACACTTCCATAGTTTTTTTTATGAAAGGTCATTGGATGTTGCCACATACTATTACTTCTTGTGATCAGATCATAGATGTTTATACCATCATGCGAGTTTCCGCGATGAACTTGACTGTTGACTGTAGTTGCTATTTAGCTCCATACAGCTTTGATTGTAATGACGAATCATTTGGTCAGTGTATACTCCTTAACTGACCATACAGAGGACAGTCCTGCAAAACATGCTCAGTAGTTCACCTGTCCCACATGTACACAGTGGTGAAGCAGAGACGAAGCCTGTACATGTGTTTATTCAGTTTATTGTGCCTAGTCCTGAGGCGAAGAATAATAGTCCGCCCTTGCAGGTCAAGGGTGTGGTAGTCATCACTGGATTGGTTCGGTTCTCTTCTGACAGCCTGGACAACTATTTTTCTCAAAGTATGTGATTTCGCTGTCTTCTTGTTCACATTCTCCTCCCCTCCTCGCAAGCCCATCTGCCCTCTCATTTCCAGGTACGCCACAGTGGGATGGCAGCCCCTGGAGTATAATTCACTTTTCAGCAGCCACCCTACTCAGTTCACTTCTCAGAAGTGAGAGTTTACCACCCTTAAGAGCTTGCAGCACAGATAATGCGTCTGTGAAGATGACTACTTGGTGGCAATCAAACTTGCTGTTCCGGATCATGTTAGCAGCCTGTTTTTGTGTGCATTCGGCTTATTTCTCGATTCCCCACAGTGGTGTGTGTTGGACTATGTTTTTATTTTGCGCCTGTCAGCACAGTGCAACTGACTTCGGCATGCTTTTTATGCAAGGGTCTGCTTCCTCCTGCATTTTCTAAGGGTTTGCTTCCCCGGGGTAACGGCGATTGCTATGATATAGATCGAAACACATTAAATCTGTTACAATTTGTTTACTGTATTATTTACTGTGTGTAGTCGTGATGTGGATACATGTTGTAACACTTTAAATAAGTAACTACTCAGCGAAACCGATGCTCTGCCACAGAGTAATCACCATCTATATCCAATTTATCAGTCTCAAAATCCTTGAAATTACTTTTAACAGCTTTGATCTGTTGTTAGCCTTTTAGAATGACCATTTCCTGAATTTAAAAAAAAAAAGAAAAAAAGACATGCGTCGATATTTACGGCACCATATTTATTTGCAGAAATGTGTGTACTGTGTAGATGTCACTATATTAGGCCAAAATCCAATCAGTACAGCCCAAAATACTCCTTAAAATAATGGTCTATCTGTCACACTGACAAACGGGTGCTTGGGGAATGGGGTATTTACACACACCTCGATATATAGGTGTCACAGGTTCAAAGAGCAGCCAATTGGTAGACATCAAGGATGGAAAAATTGCCCTCTCCATCATGGTCCCGTCCCCACGGTTATCAACTCCCCACCTGATTAGATCAAATCAGAAAGACATCATCCTCATTGCATGCAGACTACCTACCTACATTAACCACAATAGATATGGATTTTACGGACACCCGTACAAAAAGACAAAGTCATGACTCACTCTGTATAGTTGAACAGCCTAGAGTCCCATAGATCATGGGTGCCCCTGCCGCCATCATGAAAGTAGCATGAGTTGGTTCCATCAAATTGATTGAGGCCATCAACTGTATTCTTGGAAGCATGACTGTGCACGACATCCAACAGCACCACGATGCCCTTGGAGTGTGCTGTGTCAATGAGCTCTTTCAGTTCCTCTGGGTTACCATACCGGCTGGAT
Organism: Ariolimax columbianus; assembly: GCA_036924085.1. Lineage (NCBI taxonomy): Eukaryota > Metazoa > Mollusca > Gastropoda > Stylommatophora > Arionidae > Ariolimax > Ariolimax columbianus. The sequence goes on along the minus strand of JAVGWX010000004.1, from coordinate 83,434,517 downwards.
GCAGCAAAAAAGCTGGTAATCTGGTACCCAAAGCTAGCATAGTATGCATGCTCCATCACTGCCATCAGTTGAATAGCATTGTAGCCTGGCAATGAATAACAAACAGTAACTTTTATCTGTCCTTTCATGGCACAATAATAAAAGAGAATTAAAATTTAAGATCCTAAGAACATTCATATTCCCGATGGCAAATGTACGGATACAAAACATGGACCATCAAACAAATATTAGGAAAGAAGATCAGGGCTTTCAAAACAAAATTCACGGACAGTGTGGGCTAGTGGTTAAGTGACACGGCTCACAATCCGAAAGTGTTGGGTACTCTCCTCATCACAGCACCGGCCGTTACCCCAGGGAAGCAAACCCTTACAAAATGCAGGAGGAAGCAGACCTATACATTAAATGCATGCACTGGGCCAATAGGCGCGAAATAAAAACAGTGCAACGATCACCGCCTTGGGGAATAGAGAAATAAGGTGAACAAAAATGCTACAAAAGAATCCTAAAAATACCTTTGGTAAAGAAAATGACATATAAAGCCATCTTGCAAGATCTGAGTGTAGAAGAGAACTGGCTTATAAACCATGTTATGTCTCTAAAGCTGAGATTATTTGGCCACATCAAGCATCATGGCAGACTGGAAAAAGCAGTTTTGGAGGGCAGTGTCCCAGAAAGACAAGGCAGAGATTGACCTATGACATAGATGGACACAAGGCAAGGACACGCTAAACATAAACATGGAGCAGGAGAGTAGACCGACCGCTGATCGCGATTACTATTGAATGGCTGTGATGAGAACGATGTTCTACCAAGGACATGCTTATGCTTCATGATGATAAACTTTTATCTGGCAAAGAACAGTAACTCTACACACAAAGATTAAGAATAACTCTTTACGGACATTGATTACTTGGAATCCCGGTATTCAGAACGCTATCCGTAGTAGGTTCCGTTTTGTGATTTACTTCCTGTGACTTGCTAGGCTTGAGGAAGGTATGAATTTCATTATTTGTCTAATTTATTTGCACAGGATAGTGGCTAACTGCCAGTTTTTTTTAGATTTCAACTGTCAAGGGTTCTTTTAGGTGCAAAGCCAGTACATGAGATTATCGTCTGTCTCCAATTGGACTAGACACTTGGTCTGACCTACCTTGAGACCAGTGGTTACTTGAAATGTGCGGGTTTCAAACATGCACTGTTTCGTGCTTTTGTTAGTTTCTTGAGAGGTAAGTATCTTACTTCTCTCCTATAGCAAACAGAGTCAAGGACAGAAACTTATTTATTGGCACTGAGCCAAGAATTTTTTCTTAGTTCCTTGGTAAGTGATTGACAAAACAGGCAGTTACCATCACTCCTTATAGCGTCTTTAAGGGGAGCAACAAACTTCCTCCACTACATCCAGTCTGCAGCCCTCCTTTCTACGGTGCCCCAGCTCTGATTCATGATTTTCATTTCAGCCTTTACAGTTCACCAAGTTGTCTAAGGTCTGCCTATATTTCGCCTTCCCTCATGTATCCATACGAAGGCAGTTGGTGATGGCATCTAGTTCCTTTTGAGACATGGCCTATCCAATTCTAGCATCTACCAATAATAATGGTGTTCATGTCTTCTTGACTGCCTCGGGCAAGCAGCTCTCGGATGGTGATGTTTGGTCAGAAACATTATATTAATCTTTGTTAGGCAGGTTGTGTAAAAAAGATGACAATTTTGATGTTAATTTTTCCATTACTCTGCAGCACTCCACACCATACAGAAGCATAGAAAGCACACAAATTGTGCACCATACAGAAGCATAGAAAGCACACATTTTGTGCACCATACAGAAGCATAGAAAGCACACATTTTGCCTGACCTCTCTTGGTCTGCCTTGTTTGCTCAAAGGGAAAGGTGATACCAATACATTTGGAACAAGGCAAGCTGCAGAAGCTGCCTGATCAGCAGAGCAGTGGTGTATCTATTGGCTCACTCACCCAAATCATGAATTCTAGGGATGACATTCTGAGTGAATTCTTTGTATGTTGCAACTTTTCCTTCCCATGATGCAATTCCAACATGGCTCTCATAAATTTTAAGGCCACCATGGAGCCCAGGATGAGTACTTTTAAACTGGTACCTCTGAAACAAGCACAACCAATTTGTTGACATGACTAAATAAAAGTACAAATCAAGTAATTTTTTGGCATGCCTAAATAAAAGTAGAAATCAAGTAATTTTTTTGGCATGCCTAAATAAAAGTAGAAATCAAGAAATTTTATTGGCATGCCTAAATAAAAGTAGAAATCAAGTAATTTTTTTGGCATGCCTAAATAAAAGTAGAAATCAAGTAATTTTTTTGGCATGCCTAAATAAAAGTAGAAATCAAGAAATTTAATGACATGACTAAACAAAAGTAGACATCAAGAAATTTGTTTCCACGATTTAACAAAAGTACAAATTTTACAGAGCAGTTGATTAGTGGTAGAGAGCTTGCTGTTTAGGGCAGAAATATGGACAGGGTACAACCCCTAATACTGGTACGCTCCAGCCAAACTGACTGGAGAGGCACAGCCAGTGCGAGCGTAGCTGCCAGCGAAGACTACAGTATTCGCTCAGCTCAGAGCAGATGCGAGAAACGGAAACTACACAAAGCGGGATCATCAATGCCATCTGCTGATCTTGTGTCCCAGTCATGAAAAATAATGTGTCCATGTTCGCATTGTCTTACTCGAGAACTGGTCTCACTCTTCCAGTGTACAGTTTCTTTAGGATTCTCTCATCTGCTCCGCAACCTGTGCCAGCAAGCTATCTCATGATTGTTATTCTTTGCCTTGCTCTCATTTGGTTTCTCTTGAGCTTTTCATGTGTCGATCATATGTGATGCCTAAGTAATTTGGATGTCGTTCAGCCCCATGCATAGCCATACGCTCCAGGATATGCTATGACGAGGGCTGTGGACAGTGTTTATTCAACAGTCTACTGGTATGACAAGCATTGGTTCGAGATGATCAGGTCAGTCAGTTTGCGATAGAATGACTAAGTTAGAGCACATAGTTTTCTCATAGTAAATAGATTTTTATCACATGTCTACCTTGTGCATATATTCCCAGTGTTATTTTACAGACTGGGCATCCAAGGTTCAAAAGTAATAAATGGACAAATTAGATCCACCGCTAAATTATTTGACATTGAGCCGAAGAATGAGAGCCTTACAACATACACGGGCCAAAACAATCAAACTACATGAGAAAATGGCTACCTGTTCTTTTGGAGGATTCCAAAATATCTGCTCAAATATTGGAACGGTCTTTGGTCGTCCCACCATCTTGGCCCAAGGGCTGATTCGATCAACAATAGTTCCATCATGCAACTTTATGCCGAGCTAACGAAACAAAACATATGCTATAAATTAAAACAGAGTGTTCTGTAGGTCTATTTCTAATACTCTCTGAACCAAACATGTCCTGTGGGTGTATAATTAATAATATAAACTGACATTGACTCTACAGGACCAAACTCACAACACAGAAATCAGGTGCCTAACCCCCTACAATGACGTCATAGATAACTGCATTGTTAAACTTATGAAAATGAAGATGAACCAGGTTATCCAAGACCTTGACATTATTTCAATCTTCTTATTACCAGTTTACAAAATTACATCTATTTCCTGTATCTGCATAATTTTTCAGCACGTCATGCCCCGGCATGTTTAATTTTGTGAGCCTTTAATTTCTAAATTAAAATTTTTAGATTTTCTATTTTTTTAAATGTTTTTGTGTGTCTAGAGATATATATTAATAAAGAACTTCTTTGTTATTGTGCATATTAGTTTCTGAGATACAAGAAGATGAAGGTGATAGTGATGAAAAATAGCAAAAACATATAGACGCACTAATACTACTACTACCGATGTTTACCATAATGTGACTTAGATTATAAACATAATTATTGTATCTAAAAAAATTAAATAGATCTACCTTTGAAAAAGCAGTTACAGAAACTTAACTCCTCCATTCTCAATAATGGGTGAATCTTCAAATCCAAGTGAAAAACTGAAGAAATCCTTTCCAAAATATAAAACAAATTTCACTATCGCCATTTTCTTTGTCTAACCGTACATGACGGAAGTTGGAACTCTCTACAATCAAAAGAGAAGTATGTTCAGCCATTAATATAGCATTAACCACATAGTTTTATATACAATAAAGCGATGACCCTAGAGGTGGCAGCATGCAACGCCAGTAGAACAGGGCCAAGTCGTTGTAATCTCACATCGTTGGACCGGGAGAGATTAACTCTTTCAGGACAGATGACCGATATATCGGACTCTGATTTAAACCCCAGAGGTCGGTTTTTGTGTTAACCAAACTACTTAAAAATTACAACCAGAACTAGAACAGCTTCCGTTCGTGACATTTGAGTCGAGCCACACGTGTTTTGGTACTGAATAAGTGATATATTTGCGTTTTGAAGTAGCTAAACTGTGTTGTTGATTCCTTTAAATAATGGCAATGCCCACTGCTTCTACTAGACCGTTTTTGGAGATAAATGCATCAAATAAAAAGTGTTTTAAGGGACTTTAGATACTATTCTACAAAATTACCAGACAAATTGAAATCAACAATTCAGTACAATGAAAAAGGATGGTGAGTTACAATATTTTGAATTATAAATTATCTACCCTTTAAATTTTTTTTTTTTGTACAACAATTATTTTTTCAAATAATGAAATATCAGCAATTTACAGATATTTTCATTTTCTGTACCCATTTTTCTTTACAATGCTATATAATGAGTACTATATTTGTCTATGATATGGGTGTGTAATAGTCAGTTGTAAAAGCGATGCGGTGAAATTTTGCTACAGCTGAAAATTAATTTGGTCCAAACCTAAAAAGAATAAAGTCCTGAAAGAGTTAAGAGATACCTGGTACCATAACATAATCTCAAGGGTTCCCCCGAGACTTTGACATTATTTGAAGGTTTCTCTGTGAGCTTGACATTTCAAGGGATTTCTGGAACCTGAACATTATGTCATGGGTTCCCTGAGACTTAGAACATTTCTTCAAAGGTTCCCTAGAAACTAAACATTACTTCGAGGGTTTCTCATGATAACAAGGATAAGAAAGGATGGTGGTTCAGTCCCAAATCCTTTTTTAAAAATCAATTAATCTATATCTTTGGCCTTGTCAGGTGCATACGCCAGTGTCATCATACTTACTAACCGTGTCTTCTACAATGGAGTATAGAGTCTTCTAAGGCTTGTAGAGTATTTTATCATGCGGTTTAGAGATCTTTTCTTTTTGCGGCCAATATCCTATATAATTTATGAGTCCATTTTTTCGTGTCAGTTTATTAAACATTTTTATCACGATTTTATCGATCCATTGTACGTGTTTTAATATGTGTTTTAATCTCAAGATATTGACAAATATGCAATATTTTGTTAAGAATCAATCGTTTGCCGTCTCAATTTCTACCGGGTTGTAGCCCAATGTCATGGTATGTATTTGTCTTTCGCCTCTCTCGTGACTCAAGTAACATTTTCCCCCATTTTACGACAGGTCTCGTTTACGCTGTCTATCAAAGCATATTGGCCCAAACCCTCACCTCAGCTTCCTAGCAGAGCTCCCTGGAAACGGGCTCTATTTATGGCAGCTTGGCTAACGGGGTGAGAGATTGATGTGATCCCCGTAGTAGTGAGATATGCAGATGAAGCAAAGCATAGCACAACCGTCTGGAGGACCCTGGTCCACCATCAGCACATGTGGGATGTCTGGAAATCTACTGCAACCCGCCACCTAACGTGGAAATCTTGGTGTGTCTTAGTAGGGGAGACAGCTGGAAGGTGACAGAGTTTGCCCTCTGCACTCTCGTCTTTATCTCTCTCTCTATCGAATCTGCAGTCTTCAGTTAAAAAGAGTTCCCAAATACCTAAATTCTTGCACCTGCTTTATTTTTGTTTCTTTCACATGTAAATCAAGTGTGGTGTGCTTTCTACCTATATTCCTTGTCTCTGAATCAATCAACAACTTTCTCCAGCTCCCTATAGAACGCAGGTCTCCAACAAATATAAGGCCAATCCTCATGTCACGGATCATCCACGTCTTCCCTGTTTCCTTTGTTTTGAGCTCTCCTGTCTATATGTGTTTGGTCTGCCTCTACTATCTTATACCATTTCAATCTCTCCTATTCAGTGCAGGCATACATTTTTGAAAGTCTGTACCCATTTGATTGCTTTTTATTTTATTGGTCATGTTTCAGTCATACAGTTGAATGGGCTTTACAATGAAGTTGAAGATTCTTATTTTAGTGTTGGATTGAGTTTCTTTTGATTCTTTTTATATTCCCCAACGTAATGAAAGTTCCGTTCTTTTCACCTTTTGTATTATTAGTCTATTGTACCTTTAATTTGCTCTCATGATTGATAGGACAGGAACCATCCGGATTTGCAGGTATCGTTAGATGCCAACGGCTGAAGTCTCCCTTTCTGAAAGCATACTTGTCCTCAAACTGCCAATTATCTGCAGAAGTAAAACAACTGTTTACAGTATGACCAAATTTCAGATTTGTGTCTTACAGTAAACGGCAAGTGTTGCAATTCCGTATGTCAAATAATTTTGTATCAAAATTAAAATGCATTAATTTTTAAACACATAGAACTAAAATTAAGATTAAAAGACCTAATGACACACATCACTAAACTATCTATGACATGAAGTATTCATATGAAAAATATATATTAATAAAAAAGGTAAAGCGTGTCTTCAGCAGACCTAACCACTGGTCATGGATGTAGTGTTAAATACTACAGTATACTTAACTTACAATATAGGAGCATACTGACAAGACAGGCATTGTAGACCATGACCTTGGTCCTGGCTGTAAGTTTGGGATTTTCCCAGACATGTGAGATGGGAAAATATGGCAGCAGCTTTGCCAATACGATTACCTATATCGGTGTCTAGGAAGAGCTTATTGATGAGCGATCCAAGGCAAGTGAACTGTTCCACATTTGTAGTGTACAACATACACGGGCCAAAACAATCAAATTACATGAGCAAATGGCTACCTGTTCTTTTGGAGGATTCCAAAATATCTGCTCAAATATTCGAACGATCTTTGGTTGTCCCACCATCTTGGCCCAAGGGCTGATTCGATCAACAATAGTTCCATCATGCAACTTTATGCCGAGCTATATCGGTGTCTAGGCAGAGCTTATTGATGAGGGATCCCAGGTAAGTGAACTGTTCAACATTTGTAGTGATGGTTGGGATGGTCTCTACATCTTGTCCCAGCACATTTGTTTTATTCAGGCTTTTTGAGTCCAAAATCTTGCACGCCTGGAGAAGCAATCTATCAAGTTCTGGAGTTCCTGTTGATTGTGAGTGACAATTGCATAACTTCCCTGATCTTGGTTTTAGCTTAGAGTCTCGCAAGATTAAACACGACCATATGATCTAGTGTGAAGGCAAATCCATTCTGTTGTGTTACCAACTGCGTGCTTCAGTAGCAGTGCGTGTTCTTCAGTAGCAATGCGTGTTACCAACAGCGTGCTTCAGTAGCAGTGCAAAGAAGATTCCGAATAGTGTCGAGGCTAGGATGCCGCCTTGTTTAACACCACAGCGAATACTGAACGTCTGGGATGCACTACCATAGAATTTGACTGTTCCTTTCATATCTTCATGAAATGTCACCATTAGCTGCAGCAGTTTGTTAGGGCAGCCTGTTTTTGATAGGATGAAGAGTCCAGTACTGCTAACTAAAATTGAATGCGACATAAAAAGGGTTGTTCTGCTCGTGTGACTTTTCTTGTAGCTGCCATAGACAGACCATGTTAATTGTTGATCTTCCAGATAGGAATCCACATTGTGACTCTGCGTACATGTGCTCAGCCAGTTTGTGTAGTAAGATCACCCTGGCAAAGACTTTGCCAACAACACTAAGCAGTGAGATGCCTCTGTAATTATTGCAGTCATTTTTTCACGTTTATTTTTGTATAGAGTGTCAATCTTTGAATCCCTCATATCTTGAGGGCAGGATGTCCTCTTTCCAACTTTGGCATAGCAGCAAATGTAGTGGTTTCAAGAGTGCATCTTTACAGTGCTTACTCATGTAGATGGGATCCATTCGTTGCCTGATGCTTTGCCCAGGGTCAAGTTGTCAATCTTGAAATCTTCTAAAGATGGTTCAACATCTAGTTCCCCCATTCTAGGATAGCCTTGAACACCATCAAGGGATGTGGGAGTGACCCTACTGTTGCATAAGTAGAACTCACAAGTGGTGCTCTACCCATCGTTCCATCTGCCTTCCTTTGTCAAGTATTTAAGAATTTTCTCTCCTCTGATGTATTTGAGCTGCGCTGTTTTCCTGTGCATGGGACCAATAGCTTTTTTAATGCCACCATACATTTCTCTGATGTTTCCTGTTTGTGCCGCAGTCTGATGTTTTCACTGAGTTGGAGCCAGTACTCATTTGCACAGTGGTGAGCTGTTTGTCGAACTTGGCTCCTGGCGGATTTGAGAGGTCGCAGAGTAACTGCATTTGGAAAGCACTTGTATTTACTCAGAGCAAGGTTGTTTCTTCTTCTTCTGCGTTCGTTCTCCCACTACCAAGCTCTGAACAGAGCTTTGCAAGTAGCAGGATGTTGTCCGGAGAACAGAATGCGTTGTGTCGCTAGTTTACAGCTTCACTGCGATATTTGCACCTTTTGGTCTGACACATCCGTCTTCGGCAGGAGAGCATTGTATTTATTCAGAGTAGGGTGCTTTGCCTCAATGATGGGTGTCATTTATTTTGACTTCTTCCACAGGTAGCAAGCGCAGCACTGCGGATGTTAGTTCGAAGTCGTCACATGTTTCTGTAACCATGGGGTAACCTTGTGGAATTCTGAGAATTTCCTCAAAAGCCACCATTAAAGCGATTAATCAGCACAGGATCTGACATTTTGCTCGTGTTGATGTGTGTTTTACCTTATGCCTGGTGTGATGCAACTTTCTTGGTTGCAATTTGATTTTACATCAAACTAGTGCATGGTCTGTGCCGCAGTCTGCTTTTCGGAGAGCGTGTAGGAAAACAGATTTGAGAAAAGAACTCACAAGAATTGTACCGCAAGCATGGAAAGATGCTATACTAATACCAGTTCCAAAGAAAGATAAAACAAACCCCAAAACAGACCTTTCAGTCTACTGAGCAGTAGGTAAACTGATGCAGCGCATGATAAACATCAGACTGATGTGGCACCTGGAAGCACAGAAATAATTAGACAGCAAGCAGAATTTAGACAACATAGATCCACCTGATGACCAGATCATTCCCATTGCGCAGGAAATAGCGGATGACTACCAAAAAAAAAAACACTAGTGGTTTGGGTAGATTTAGAGAAGGCATTCGACAAGGAGTGGATTGAGGGACTAGAAGTCAAGAAAAAAAAAGAAGTGAAGTGTCTAGGAATATATTCAGATGGATCAGCCACTACCTAGAAAACAGAACAGCCAGAGTTCAAGTGCAAGGGCAGATGATACCCAAGCACTGACTGGACTCATGCATACACTTGCGCTCAGCAACAAATGCAACAGAAAATAGGGATGGAGGGGTTTTTCTGAGCCCAACAGATGGAAAAAAGATAAAGTGCTTTGTCAGTGGCAACAGGAAAATTCTCAAGTATTTTCAGGACAGAGGCATTAAAAGCTTTGATAGAAGCTATGCTGACAGGTGAAAGCAATGAAAGTCAGGTAGTTTTTTTTCAACAGACACCCACCCTGCCCATGGTTACAGTAATAAAGAGCCAGAGAAATACAGATGTAAATGACATATGATCAGTACTCTGCCAACTATGTCAGCAGTCCAAATCCAGAAAAGTCATTGTACAGTGGATTCCATCCCACTGTAACATCCAAGGCAACAAGGCGGCAGACAGACTGGGAAAAGAATGTGAAAGGTTACCACAACCAGATTCAAGTGTAACTTATCAAGAGACCAAAAGGTTTATTAGAGCCAGATATATAGACAAATGGAAAACAAAACATACTGGCTACACAGGAAATTATGCCTATTACCAGTTGAACATAAGAGAGCAGATGGTGGTCTCCAGACTACAAGCATGCTACAACAGATTATACCTTCTATTCAATAAACTGAAGATAAATGCTACCGACGAGTGCACTTGTGCTTTGGGAAAAATTACCCCTGAATATCTGCTGCAAAACTGCCCAATATACAAGGACCAGAGAAAGCACATGCGGCCATCACCAGTGCCAATACTAGTTCTATGGCAGTGTCAACAGCCTCAGGATGACCGCTGCTTTCTTTGAACAAATTAAAATCGACGTCTCACAGCATACGAAGAAGATAGCTTTTGATATCATACAAGGTGTTCATAGCTGTAGAGCAATTAGATTTTTCAGACAAATTTTTCTACCAATTAATATATACAACATAAAACGTAACCAGTTTTTGTGCAGGTTTTTATATTTGAAAATTGCAATGTAAATTCATATCGATACATCCTTGGCCATTACTAGAAGCCATATAATTGTCCACTGACATTCAAAATCTGATTTTATGAAATTAACGACTATCCGGACAGTTTCTCACAATTCATGTGCTGATCACTGGCGATATGGGATTATTTTGCCATTCATTTTGTTCAGAAGCAAACTACTAGAAGGATTCCACGAACAGCGTTAAATGGGATGTTACGAGCTGTTGGCATGTTGGAAGGAGGAATGTCTGTTTCTGTAACAGCAAGACAATTTGATGTGTCAAGGCAGACTGTTGTTACATTGCTATCAGACGACTGGGACTGTTTCTGTCCTGCACTCCGACGTCATCGATAAACGACCAGACGGCAGGATAGTTTATTACTGCCGTCCATCTGCCATCTGCGAAACAGATTTCAGTCAGCAACTGTCACTGTTAGCACCCATCCTGGACCGAGAAGAACAAGTTTAGCTGCTGTCAGGAACCGTTTCTGCGAGCAAGGTCTACATGCAAGACAACCTGCTATTCGTTCAAATCTGCAGCCACGGCATCATGCCGCAAGAATAGCCTGGGCTACATCTGCGCTTTGGTAACCCTCTGTGGGATAGTACACTGTTTACTGACGAATGCAGGATCAACCTTTCAAGAGCTGATGGTCGCCAGAGACCATATCGTCGACATGGAGAGTGCTATGCTAACAACTACACTCAAGACCACGCTCGTCATGGAAATGGAGGGATTATGATCTGGGAAGGCATCTGCACCAATCATCGGGCAGACTTCTTTATCTTAGATTGTGCTGTTATTGGCTTATGATACCGTGATGAGATCACGAAGAACCATGTCACACCTTTTGTGCTGAACCATGCACAAAGCAGCGTGCTTCAGCAGGACAATGGCTGTCTTCATGTTGCCAGAGTCATGCATGATGAACTCCAAGCCAGAAACATTGCAATCTTGACCTGGCCAGTAATTTCACCTGAACTGTCGTAAATTGAGCATGTCTGAGACGAGCTGAAATGACTTCAGCAACGACAGCATCTACTTGAGATTGTACGGCAACTTCGTCAAGAAGTTGTGCAGGAGTGGCAGAACATCCCACAGGATTTACTGAGTCGTTGCATTCGATAAATGAGGCGCAGATGTCAAGCCGTGATCAACACATGTGGTGGACACACGCTGTCCTGAGCGTTGTAACTTTTAAAAATGACCATGCCCCAGCCGCTGTGGAGACAATCACACGTGACACAAAAATGTTTTTCCAGTTGTTCCCGTTTCGAACTATGGAATAAAGTTTCTTCTCAAATTTCGATTTTTTGGATGATAAATTAAAATTCTATGATGGGAAAACATTACCTGGTAAGTTAACTTTTTGCATTGAGTATATACGATTCGCCACACAGAGAATATGTCGCAAAAAGGGGACTGTGTGGCTATAACATCAAGTCTTGGTTATGTAGTTAGCAGAGCGGCATAGATGGCGCATTGACAGGCTGCAGGTCTACCTTGCTCTAATTTACACTTACACCTCCACCAGTCCCAAAAATGGGCGACCGTATATTCCTGGGGCTAACAGATGCTGTGATTGACCTGGCAAGTCACCAGGGGATTTTCACCTGCCAAAAAATATGAAACAAAGAAGGTCACACCTCCCCATGACATCTAACAACATAAGTGGACTGAAGATAGATAGTATATCTGATTTCTATGTCACCGAACTTACTAAAGTCTCCACGCAGATAAATGCCAGCAGCGCCTGGGGCCCATTCTGTGGCAACGATGGAGTTGTCTGTCTGACAGTGGATACCAAATATTTCATAGCCTCTGGAAAACTTCTCGAGGCTGCCTTCATTCTTCTCAATTTTTGTGACCAGGTCATGGAAGCAGGTGTACCTGAAAGGAAATATGGAATGTATTACATTTGAAATAACACACAAGAAGCCCTTGCTCTGTAAATATGTGATCAAACCCAAATAATCAAACCAATTGTTGTCCTGATAGTTTCACCAACATCGAAGCAGTTTCCTCTCACATTTCTCCAGTGCCGATAGCAATATGTCTCATAACGGAGTGTATCGTAGTAGACGCATCTGTACAAAAATACAATTAAACTATTCATCCAGTAAATTATGTATTTTACTATGCATGTTGGGGAGGAAGACTAACATCTGGTCAGACATGTTAGTCAGGGTCAGGCAAAATATCTTTCAAAGACGGATGTGTCGGACCCAAAGGGGAAAATATTGCAGTCAAGCTGTAAACTAGCGACAATGCATTTCGTTCTCTAGACTACATCCTGCTACTTGCAAAGCCCTGTTCAGGGCTTGGTATCAGAAGATTGAGAACGAATGCAAAAGAAAAAGGCAAAATATACTGGCCAAGACCCTCACCTTCCTAGTAGTAGTCCCTGGAAACGGGCTGTTTTTATGGCAGCCTGACTAGCGGGGTGAGGGATCGACGTGATCTGCGTAGTAGTGAGCGATACACAGATGAGGTCAAGCATAGCACATAGACTGGAGGACCCCAGTTAACCTTCATCAGCATGCTACTGCCACTTAATGTCCTTTTCAGGGCACACAAAAGGGAAAACCTACTCATTGTGGGCATTCAAAACAACTATGCATGTTCTTATGTTTTTTCTTTAAACGATCTAAATTTTTCAAAGCTATGCCAGTAGCAATAACTTATAGTTAGTAGCGGATCTATCTTCAGAATTGATGGTTCATCAATCACCAGTAGAAGATAACAACGTAACATGTATGATAGCGCAAGAATGACTGGACAGCGTAGAATAAATCTGGGACCTGCTTTCTGAAAGAACAGAACACTAGTTTCAGAATTTGTCATTTAACAACTTAGAAAAGGAAAGTAGAGATTATAAACTTATATTACTTTGATATCTTTGTGAAAGAGAAATATGTTGTTTGGATTGTTAAAGATGAAAGAGCTGTGCTGATGTATTGATCAAAGCCTGCTGATGAGTATCAGTTGGACAGAATAAAACTTACATTAACATTTCATGTTTAGTCAGTGTTCATGATTTAAATCCATGCAGTAGTTCTATTTCTTAATGTCCTCCCTCCCCCCATATGGGGACACAAACTTGGCAGTGTAAACACTGTGCATGCCTTCAACTAAGTGAAGTGATAATGTTTGTGTTATGTTTATTTATGTGTCTTGTGACAAAAAGTCAAAGAATAAATGTAACATCAATTACATTGTGTTTGGAGATGCACATGAAGTGGAATCATTCAAATGTCTTGGTAGCAATACTGACAAAGTAGGAGATACAGATAGAATAAAAATACAAAAGACGAGAAGCTTAATTGCAGTGGGAAATTTATGGAAATTAAAAAAAATAAGCCACATAAATAAATCTTAAAACCCAGTTGGTACGTACATTGACACTCAAAAAATTAAGTGGTTTGGTCATTTAGTCAGAATACATTATGACCAACCTGCAGAGGAAGCATATCATATGCCCCGTGCAAGGGACTGACCAAGATGGATCGAGGGTGTTTCTCATACACTCAGGAAGTTCCACCTAATGACAGCACAAGCCTCCCAGTTAGCAATAACAAAAAATCTACGCATCCTGCCTCTCTGTGATGGTTCATGGTAAGAGCAGTAGGACAAAAGAAGAAGCCAAGTAAATTCAGGAATGTTAATAAATATCTGCGGTCCATCCATCAAACATGGAGCAGAGACTAACTCCAGGGTTTAACCTATACCGTGGCTAAGACCCCCATATAACAGTCGTCGTTTGAAGCTAGTCATGCTGAATGAGTTAATATTTTACGTTTCTGTGGTTAACAGGTTACAGTGGCATCCTGAAGCGTAACTTGTGAATGTTGGTCCAGTGTTATCCTGGCTGTAGTGCAGTGTAAGACTCCTCAGTAAGCTCACCACTATATGGATTAAAGTGTCGGATCTCACCTCAGGACTGCGGTGGCATAACTTGTTACCAGGAGCAGAAACGAGGATATGAGATGAGGGCCTTGATTTGATAGCTATGTCGGTTCCACCTAGTTCTGATTAGTCTGCATCTCAACCTCACATTATGGTAAAGCCCAATATACTGACCAAGAACCCCCCCCCCCCCCAAACTTCCGTCCAATGTGTGCTCCTGGAAACAGGATATGTTACAGCAGCCTAGCCAATGAGGTGGGGGATAGGCACTCTTTCATTTCACTGTGATCACAGTAGTGGTGAGCCTCTGGATAGTCTTACAGTTGCACTATGGACTATGGGCAATACCAGCATTCATACCTTCATCATACTGTCATACTCCCGAATGCAGAAAGTGCGACTACGACCGCTACCAGCGAAAATTCGTTATGAGATCAGTACGTGTAGTTTCGGATAATAACAAAAACAGCCTGGTCAAGGAGGTGGGGTGTAGATAGACGAACTCCTACTCTGTCTTTGATACTCATTGATAGTTACGAAGTTAGTGAGTGAGTCCATTCATACGCCTTTTTGTTAATTAATGAATGTTATTATTTTGGTTATTGACAAGGAAAATACTCTCCATGATGTAAGAAAAGCGACTACAATTCGTAATGTGGAGAAAATTAGTAACGTGAACAGCTCAGTTCGAGTCGGAGCAGCTTCAAAAACAATTGAACAAATAGAAACATGAGGACTTTGTGACAAAGTACGTGTACTGCGCGTGTCTCGTCCGACCACCATTTTTACCAAAACACGGTCTCTTACAAGTGCAGCCACAAAATGTTAACTACATACCTTCTTCTAATTTCCTGCTCGTAGATTCGGATGTAACCATCAAGCTGGAATGCCTTTTCCAAGTCCGGTTGCGAAGGAAGTGTGGCGTCTCCTTGTGACATCTTCTATGAGTGTTCTGTCGTCCAGTTTACTTTTTCCAGACAAACCTTGACCTCGCTAAGGTCGGCAGGTCAAGGTTCTTTAGGGTCACAACGAAACACGTGAAGTATCCGGTTCAAGATCCTGAGCTAATGATAGAAGCGAGATATGGCGATTGCGTGTGATGCGTGGTACGCGAGCTATCAACCTTGAGACGTGTTAGTAATAAGTGGGGTGGGAACTCTGGATCCCTGTCAGTGGCGTAACTTGTCTACATAGATCACGTAATTGGGTTCACGAGTGACTAACCTTGAAACTTTATAGTAATTAGAGGGGGGGGGGGGAATTTGATAACTGAGCCCTAAGCAATTGCGCAACAAAGGGCCCCTGCATAGATTATGTGATGTGGGGTTCATGAGCAATCAATCTTCAGATGTGTTAGTAACATGAGATCGGATAACTGGGCCCCTGGCAATCTTCAGATGTGTTAGTAACATGGGATCGGATAACTGGACCCATGGCAATGTTGTAACATAAATCGCTGGAGGGATCTGTCTTAAGAAAATGCAACAGGGAGGTGGGTGTAGTAATATTTGTGTCCCCAGACAGTGGAGTAATAAAGGGCCTCCGGTTGTGCCGTAAGTAACTTTAATTACCAGGGGCGTAACGTGTTAGCAAAACGCTCCTTATTTTGATCACATGATGTATGGTCTGCTGATGATGAGTTTTTAGATGAGGAACAAGATAATTTTATCCCCAGACGGTGATGTAACAAAATGAGTTCCATTTAAGTGCTGTGGGCAGGGGGGCAGGCTCATGTGTGATGCGTGGTATACAAGTGAGCAACAAAAGGATAGTTGGGGGGGGCGGGGGAGCAAGATAAGTGGCTCCCAGGCAATGGCGTACCAAATTACCCCGACTAAATTTGCTACAGAAGACGTGGTAAGGGAGGATTTTTTAGAAAACTGTCGTTAGGTATCTTTTTCTCAATTTTCACAAATTGTCTTTTTTCGACCAGATATCAAGTATTGTGGTTATATCGTTATGGAATGTGTCGCCACTGCTAGAGGTTTGCTTCGAAACTTTATATGACTGAAGAATAAAGGCCGATATATCTTGCAGTAGCCACGCAGTTTACATGCTAAAGTCTTTATTTACTCCTAGTAAAAGTAGGCGTAGACCTTCACGAGGTTTTGAACACATATCCCGTAGTGCCCCAAGATCTCTCCACCGACGTACCTCGTCATGGATTAACCTGTTTAATTTGAAGTTCTAGTGGTCTAAGGGCTTTAAGTGGCGGGTTGTCGTAGCCTTCTTCACTTTCTTCTATGCGGTTGTGCTTTGCTTGGCTTCATCTGCGTGTCGCTCACTACTACGAGGATCACGTCGAACCTCACCTTGTTAGCCGGACTGTTGTCCTTGACAACAGCCCGTTTCCAGGACGACCAACGAGGGGGTCAGGTGAGGGTCTTGGCCAGTATATTTCTCCTGACCCTGGATAACATTGTCTTATCAGTGTGTTTTGCCTGACCAGACGTTAGACTCATCGTCCCGGTGTTAGGATTAACAAGGCCACCAGATTTGCTGTTAACTTTCTTCGTCCAGCTTAACGGGCCATATCAGACTACTGGGCCACCCATATCGCCTCAAAATCTCCTAAACAAATGAATGTCCGAGTGGGATATTAGTCCAGATCCCTGAACACGTACTTCGAGAATGCCCGGCCTAGGTAGAACTAAGATACAAGACCTGGCCAGATGGAGCAGAAGTGAGACAAAAACTATGGGGTCACAGCTCTGATCTGGAAAGAGCTGTGTACTTCATCCTGACGATATGACTGAAGATTTAGCATGATTAAAAAACCGAGCTCAGAAGATGAAGAAGAAGAAGAAGAAGAAGAAGAAGAAGAAGAAGAAGAAGAAGAAGAAAAAGAAGAAGAAGAAGAACAACTCGACATCATTCTTCACAGAGAATAAGATTAGGCTGTTTAACATGAATGCAAAGTCGTTCCTGCTATTTGACTCGGAGACATGACACGTGACTATGGGTATCACATCCGGACTGCAGACTTTTGTTAAAATTGGAAACTAACAGTTGTGTCGATATTACAAACACAGTTTCGATACGTTGTTGTGGTTTCCATGGATTTCTATCGGAGCGACTAGGCCAATTGTCGAGTCCCAATTCTTTGGTTAGGTCTGGACATTCATGTGCGGTCACATTTGACTACACACATGTCACTGTCGCCATTGCTTCTTGCGATCATCATCATGAATGTCTTGTTTACCTAGGAACATAGAGTCGTCACATATGCTCTCCAACTATTCCTATTGTGTGCCGTCTTCATGAGTTTTGTTCGTGAGAGCTTCCGGTTGAATTGACTACCTCCTCGAACATCCGTTTCTTGGTCTTACAACTCATCTCTTCCACTGTGGGTTTCAATTCAGCAAATCTCAGGTTATACTGTTCGACTTCTTTCCGAGATTGTGTTCTATCCTTTCCACTTTCTCTCCCCAATTTCCTGCTACTAGTTGCTGCTGTGTTTTCCGCACAGATCTGTGTTTGCCATTATCTCTGGCCATCTAACACGAGGTATGTGACGAAAACACTTGTTAAAATTTAATGAAACCGGACCTAACTGCACCAAGTCACTTCTGATGTAAATAGCGCGTACCAGCCGTCAAGTTTGTAAAATGTCATTATCCTTCGACTAATAGTTTCCTCAGCATACCGCTGAAAACATGGCGAGTGTGAGTTACACATCAACTACCGGCACTGTCCACATGTGCCCCACCAGCTGTAAAATGTAAAATCTTTTTTTTAAAAATCTCATAAGCTAACAAACACAGAACAAAAACAATAACACCCACAACTTATTGTTTCAATTGTGTCACCACATACAAGAAAATCATATTTATTGACAAACAGAAGAGTTACAAGCTTTGAAAGTCAACTACCATAGCGAAATATAAAGTTGTGAACATTTTCGCCAAAACAAATGTGGCGTGCTAAAGGTCCTTAAAACCGCCTCGCACACTCAACATACATTTTTAGAACGAAATTACATAAAGCGATATATTTATATATGAAGACCCCCTTAGCTGACAGAGGCCCTCGGGCTGTATTCTCCAAAGCCCATGTCTTGATCATGTGCTGCATGACGGTAGTTACGAGGGCGTAACTACCCCGTTTTGTAGAAACTATAAGCCACCAGAAAAAGGAACGAAAACTCTACTCTCAATGGTAAAATAAGAGCGACTAAGTTAAGTCAAACTAAATTGAGTTGGGCATGTGGCAGACTATACAATCCTGTAAAATCTATAAGCCACATGAACAAGACAAGAATTCCTCTACACCTCGTAGAATAAGATTACCGGTTAAGTCAGACGTAGCACGATGTACTTTATATGGCCTCTTCATTACCCTAACCTTTAGAAAGGATGTACGCCACTGATTCAACACGATATTAAGTGTAAGTTAAACAAGGGAGATAATGAAGTGTGATACCAAGACAGAGAGATAACCGACTATCTTACAACCACCAACTTCTTACGCCTTCACGCTTGACACAATATATGTGTTACGAGTTGGATTGACATGTCATTTCTTCACCCGCTTTGATCCAGTGTGAAGCATGGGTGATAAGTACTTCGGCACAGTCTGCAAAAAATAAGACTGCTCCAAGATCTCAGGGCCCATAGATATTTTCCAAAGGGATATCGATACAGTGGGATTAAGATCAATCTGTATTATGATCCCCCTGGTCGCAAGCCCAGCCTACTGTAGATACAGGCATTCTGACTCACAGAGAAATCCCTTGGAAACGTCACATTCCACCGCCGACTAAATAACGAAACGCATATTGTGTTGAGATTCTGAGCAGCAGATGAGCTGCAGCGGTCAGCGAACCGTAGCTGACTGCTAGCGTCAGGGCCAGCGAACCAGAGCTGCCAAGACCCTTCTACACCTCTACTCAGTGATCCCGGATAACAGGCTGCAACAGAACAGACTGGCTAAGGAGAAGGGACCGAAGAGGGAATGCTAACCCAGTACTAAAAAAATGCTTGCTGAAGTCGGATGTGTTGGATCATGATGTAAACTACGACACAACGCATTCTGTTGTCTGGACCACATTCTGCTACTTAAGCCATTTCAGGATTTGGTAGCGGGAGATTGAGAACGAACGAAGTCAAACCAAGCCATATTGTGTCAAGGTTTATAATGAATCCATGCTCCACACAGAGAAATAAAACACATTCACGGTACAAAACACAATTTATCACTGTGGAGAGTGATCCTTTCATCGAATCCTTCACTGAAACGAACTGCGTATCCACCTTTGTTTCCCGAACACGCTATTATAGTTGCACTGATAGTTGTCACATGCAAGTTCCTTTATTTAGTCAGCCGTAGAATGTGACGTTTCAAAGGGGTTTCTCCGTGAGTCAGAAGGCCTGTATCTCCAATAGGCTGTGCTTGCGATCAGGGGGATTCTTGAAACATACGAGATTCGAAACCGATTCTCGTTTTCATTCGTTCATTACTTGAAAGGCCAGCACCTTACCTCTCAGCTGTTGTGCCTACATAGAGACAAATCATAAGCAGAATTATGTCCTTTACAGTCCTTCTTCTGAACGTTTCCCGAGAAGGGTCTGAGCGTGACAGGAATGAGAACAGACACTAAAACCAGTAGGGAAGCGTCAGGATCATTTTAAATGAGTCGTGAACATATTACAATTAACGACGTCGAAACAATGCTGAAAAGTACTTCGTGCCTTTGCTGAATGAGGTAGTTGAAACCCATGCTGTGAACATACTTCTGCACAGTTGTCTATATTTGCTTGTGAATCAGTTGTAAGCGTCTTTGTTTCATTTCTGCAATATATATATATACATATAGCACCCTCTCCTTTAACACGACGTGCTCAAATTGCAATCACAAAACTAAACAAAACTGCATTGAACTTACATTTGAAGCACATTTTGAGAGCTTGGAGTGTAACACTCACAGTCAGGAAATTCCGTCCTAATTTTTGGCTTGTTGGCTGTGAGGAAAAAGTAGGGCGTAGTGTCCGTCTTCTAGATACCAATTGACCTAATCCCCACGCTGTGTTAGGCTGGACGCCATCAGCTGAACTTTCCAATCAGTTCAGTTCATCACGTAACCCATCAGGTCGTTTGGGGCACACTTGAAGACACTCCCACAATCCCACGCCTTCTCTCTCTGTCTGCTGCTGCCAGTAGTGCCTCACCGGGACAAAGGTTTGACCACTCAGTGATGTTGTCTGCCCATCTCTTCCTTGGACGTCCTCGCCCTCTCTTTCCTGGTACGGAACCATGCAGTATCGAATTTGTAATTCCGCTGGACTTCGTGACGTGCCCATACCAAGCCATCTTTCGCCTTTTGATAGCTATGATCATCAAAAGGCCCAATTGCGTTTTCCACTCTTCGTCGTATTTCTACATTAGTGACACAATCGTTTTATGTAACATTTAAGAGTCTTCTAAAGCATCTCATTTCCATCGATGTAATTCTGCCCTGGATATCCGTAGTAATGGTCCAAGTCTCACAGGCATACACAAATATTGAGAGCACCAATTAGCGCATTAGTCTAACTTTTACGCTGAGAACGTGCCGCTTATCCTGCCATATTGGTTTCAAACGCGTAAGCGCCGCTGTTGTCTGTGCTACTCTGGCAACTATCTCAGGCTGCAAACCCCCGTCACTGATCAGTGATCCCAGATACTTGAACCGGTGTATAATTTCAAGTTCCTGACCATTTGCTTTTATTACGGACGTAAACCCTTCCGTATTATTAGTCATCAGCTTTGTTTGCTATGTATTTATCTCCATAGCTTTGCGCCGATCTGTCCAATCTACTAATCAGCTCTTGGAGTTCCGTTTCCGTGCCGACCAAACCATCTACATCATCTGCAAATCGTAGGTTTGTTATCGCCTTGTCATCGTACCAACATGTCCCTCCAGGGCCGCCTCCATTATTCTTTCCAAGAATTCATTGAAGAGTGTTGAAGAGAGTATACAACCCTGTTTCACCTCAACAGTCGTGCAGAACCATTCGCCTAGTACTCTTTCTACAGAAACTGCAATTTGCGCCTTCTCATAAAGGTTTTCAATTACCTTCACAATATTATTATTGATCTTCTAATGCTTCATTGTAGTCCATAAGGCCGCATGCCATACTCTGTCGAACGCCTTTTTGAAATCCACGAAGACATAATATATATGTTGTTGATACTCTAAGTATTTCTCATTCAATATCCGCAGATTAAATTTCTGTTCAATGGTGATTCTTCCTGCTCGAAACTCTGCTTGCTCTTCGGCAACGTTATTTTCTGCCTGTGGTTTTAATCTGTTGAGGATTATTCTTAAGAGAACTTTCTCTAGGATGACAAATGAGGCTAATTGTTCCATAGTTGTGACACCTCTTTAGGTTCCCTGATTTAGGCAGTAGTAAAACCATGGTTTCGTCCAGATGGTTGGCCACTCTCCTGTCCGCCAAATTATGTTACAGATGTATGTCAGAGTCTCAATTATTACTCACCTCCCACTTGTAGGAGCTCTGCTGGGATATTATCCACACCCACAGCTTTCCCCCTTTTTAGCATATTCACCGCTTCAGTTACTTCCTCTCTTGTTATCTGTTGATTCTCTTCTAACATATTCATTTCGGGGGCGATTGCATTTCCCGAGTCACCCCGACCCACATGCTTATATAAATCAGAATAGTCTAACGAGCTCGACTGTCTTAGGTTCTACTTTTCCAATAAATAAGTAAAAATCCCGTCACGCCATGCGGCGTATAGGAAATATGGTGTTGAGCCCATATTGTTTTGTAACACGGCACTTAGTGCATTTCCATAGCAACTGATACATTCTCTTTACCGCTTCGCACGTTTGCTAACATGCCACTACGTTTAAGACAAATAGGACCATTACAATTTCAATTTCTAATTGGCTTGGCTTCGTTCATTCTTAATCTCCCACTACCAAACCCCGAAAGGACTTAAGTAGCAGAATGTAATCCAGAGAACGGAATGCGTTGTGTCGTAGTTCACAGCTTGACTGCGAAATTTGCACCTTTCGGTCCAAGGCATCCGACTTCAGCAAGCATTTTTTGAGTACCGGGTTAGCATTCCCTCTTCGATCCCTTCTCCTTAGCCAGTCTGCTTTGCTGCAGCCTGTTATCCAGGATCACCGCGTGGAGGTGTAGAAGGGTCTTGGCAGCTCTGGTTCGCTGGCCCTGACACTAGCACTCAGCTATGTGTCAATGACCACTCCAGCTCATGCGCTGCTCAGCATCTTGATCCCAATTTATAATTGATTTCACGTATTTTTTATGCAAAGGGATGTCATCTCTAATTCTTCAAAACCGTTTGGGACAGCTCAGCCTATTCTGTCTATTTTAACGCTTTGCTACTGACTGCCACACTGAGTGCATGTCATACATGACGATTAACATTGATGGGGGACCGAAGTCCAAACCCCTCTAGGGTAGCCGACACTTCAACTCGTGGTATTGCATACGTCAAACTGCATACAGACCAAACGCCTGCCGAGTGTAGAGTAAAGGTTTGACTCTTTGTAGTTCGACTACTGTCAGAGAATAAAGTTGTTAGAGACTTCAGTATACTAAGCCATAGCTTGAATGAGGTAGGGTGACCAGCTCATTTCCTCTCTGCCTTTTACCTCCCTAGTCACATGCCAGAAATCCATTTACAGCTGAGTCGACTGAAGCGTGGCGGTTGTAGAATTTGAACCTCGTACCTTTGCCCAGAAAAGCAAGTGCTCCTACCAATTCGCTAACCAGACGCTCAGAGTGTGGAGTAATCGTTTTTAAAGAGAGCTCTATCGCTTGTAAAGAGAGCTCTAGAAATAATACCCCCACAAATGATAGCGGGATACAAGAGGGAATAACTCAAACCTTTCTTGTCTGTGACTTTAGACTATTTCTCATGCATCTCATCTTTCAAGCTGTTATCTTAGTGAAGTCTGCGAAACGGATCTCACACCATTCTCCGGCTACGCACAGAACACAACAGACTGAGATGTCATATGTACAACAAGTTCAAGATTAGATCTACGGACCTTTGTACTATGACGGCAGAACACATTTGGCAGTACTGCACATCGTATACCTACAAAAGAAGTGGCATTTGGCAACAGCCAGTGTCCTTCCACGAGAAGTCGTACGGAAGTATACGGAGCCTCTCGACTACTGCTTTCGTTAGAGTAATTGAAGTAGGCGTCTGAAGACGAACGAAGAAGAAGTAGAAGATGAAATCAAAATTAACACCGGCGCTGCATGAAAACAAACTCGATGGCCCACGGCTGTATTCGGCTAAGCTTGACGACACAAGGACTGAATTAAAACGGTTGGTGGCTCAAGGACCTCTCGATGGCCCAGCGGCGTATGCAAATAAGATCGAAGACGTCAAATCGGTCCACAGTAAAAATCTACCTCAGTTCACGTAGGCATGTTCTTGATTCTTTCTGTCTTCCACCAAACAATTTATTTTAGCGACAACAATAGCAAAGACCATGGATTTTATAAGCGCCATGCTAACATACAGGCAACAGTCAGGAAAAATAGATATTCTCAATCCGTATTCGAACAACGGAAATCCAAATTATGGATGCGCCTTGCTATGAGGAACGAAGACTAACATCAGGGGCAGGTGAAGTATTTTGACTAAGACCCCCATCTCACGTCAGGGGCAGGTGAAATACACTGACCCAGACCCCACCTCACGTCAGGGGCAGGTGAAATACACTGACCCAGACCGCATCTCACGTCAGGGGCAGGTGAAATACACTGACCCAGACCCCACCTCACGTCAAGGGCAGGTGAAATACACTGACCCAGACCGCATCTCACGTCAGGGGCAGGTGAAATACACTGACCTATACCGCATCTCACGTCAAAAGAAGGTGAAATACACTGACCCAGACCGCATCTCACGTCAGGGGCAGGTGAAATACACTGACACATACCGCATCTCACGTCAGGGGCAGGTGAAATACACTGACACATACCGCATCTCACGTCAGGGGCAGGTGAAATATATTGACCCAGACCGCATCTCACGTCAGATAAAACATACTGACCAAGACCCCCACCTCATGTCAGATAAAACATACTGACCAAGACCCCCACCTCATGTCAGATAAAACATACTGACTAAGGCGTCACCTCATGTCAGATAAAACATACTGACCAAGACCCCCTCCTCATGTCAGATAAAACATACTGACCAAGACTCCCACCTTTTTTTCGACACATAGACTCATTAAAGCAAATTGTGTTACAGCAGCCTGGACATCGAGATGATAATCGACACTGTAATCCTAATTTCGACAATCCTACTGAGAACGCACGCATTGCAATACAGCGAACATAATCCAGGTCAGCTTCTGGGGGATATAAATAAAACCCCATTTTAACCTGCACCAAATAAACATCTTCAAGAGTGAAGTTTCCGACACGAGAAGCTGTGAACAACAAGAACAACAACAATGATCTCTTATGTTAATAATAAGAACAATAATGATAACAGTTGACCGTCTCAAGCAAAGACGGCGACAGCATCAGACGTGCTGCTAGATGTAATTTCATTTGACTGTAATTGGCATCAAGATGCTGAGCAGCGCATGAGCTGCAGTAGTCAGCGACCCATAGCTGACTGATAGCGTAAGGGCCAGCGAACCAGAGCTGCCAAGACCCTTCTACACCTCCACGCGGTGATCCTGGATAACAGGCTGCAACTGGCTAAGGAGAAGGGACCGAAAAGGGAATGCTAACCCGATACTCAAAGAATGCTTGCTGAAGTCGGATGTGTTGGATAGAAAGGTGCAAATATCGCAGTCAAGCTGTAAACTACGACACAACGCATTCTGTTCTCTGGACTACATTTTGCTACTTAAGCCCTTTTCAGGGTTTGGTAGCGGGAGATTGAGAACGAACGAAGCCAAGCGAAGCCATATGACTGTAAAATAAGTCCTGGTACGGCACTTGGGGCATACAGGCGAGGAGCTGACTGTGGAATCGACGTGCACTCTATTCTTTTGAATAGCTCGCTTTCTCGGAGTGTTGGCGATGATGGTTCGTTCTGCTATCTGAGCATCTTGTGTAATGCTAGCGCCAGGTGGTTCGTTCTGTGCAAGAATCTCCCAGGAGGTGACATTAATATTGATGCTGTTCATGAACCTTTTAAGGGGTCTCTGAAGCGTTTCTATTGTCTCCCTGGTTCGCGTCTGCCTTTTCTGAGATCACTATATATCAACTGAGTGGGGAGGTGCTCATTAGACATATGAACAATATGTCCGGTCCATCTTATCTGGACTCAGATTATTATCAGTCAAAACATGACTACAAGGAAAACGGTCATGCTAACATGATTACAGAAGTGTACTCCAAGCCATCTCAAGCTCCAAACAAGATAGACTCTCACATGAAATAAAATACAACATCAGATTACAAAATTTAAAAAAAAACAGATCTAGTCCTACAATGGATTCCGGTCAGCTGTGGGATCCTTGGAAATGAGAAAGCAGATGAGCTTGCAAAAGCCAGAAATAGCGGCACACCAAATTACCCGTCCACAAGGCTGTAAAGAAGCAGGGACACTAATCAAACGCTCCATGAGAACAGAATGGAGAGGCCAGCACAAAGAATACAGGCCCGAAAATGGCAGCATAGACAAACTTGGCGGAGATGGGCAGACTCAGAATGGGACATTGTAGACTCAAAGCCCACCTCCACAGAATGGGACATTGTAGACTCAAGGCCCACCTCCACAGAATGGGACATTGTAGACTCAAGGCCCACCTCCACAGAATGGGTCTCAAATACACCACCACGTGCGATTATGGAGCACCCAAGCAAACACGAGAACCGCAGGATCTATGCAGGCCAAAGAGAGGCAGTCTGGCCTAGGGAAGAGATCATGAAAAGCTTTAGGGCACCGGCGAAGACCTGAAACGCAGTCTACTTCGTGACCCTCACCGGACTTGAAACATAGTATCAGTTGATCGATGAAGAAGAAGAAGCAGAAGTATATAAATGCTTAGCATGCTTGCTAAGAATATCAGAGGTGGGTACTTTGTTCTGCCATCGGATTCCAGGCAGCCTGTGCAGACAGCTGACGTGAAAATGATTTCTCTGTGTGGCGTGTCTGCTATACAATGTCGATGATTTTGCATGCACACAGCAGTGTAGTTCACTACAGCACAATACACTTTTATCTTAGTTAATATACTGATGCCTTGTCGGCTCCAGACATTCGCTTGCAGCCTCCCAAACGCAGAGCTTGCCTGTTGTCTTCGGAGTTGATATTCGCTTCACGGATGAAACTTCTTTTTCTTTGGCGTTCGTTCTAAAAAAAAAAGTCGTTTGTGACGTTCTGTCGTGGTTTGCATTTAGTCTGTATATATGCGCCTTTCGGTATGACACATCCGATTTCAATACAACATTTTTGGGACAGTGTTTGCCTTCCCTCTTCGATCCATAATCTCTTATTCAGTGTGCAAAGTTTGCTTTCAGGGCCGCCACATGAAAGCGGAATAGGGTCTTTGTAAGTTATGGGTCACTGACTGATGCAAACAGTCGGATATGAGTCGCTGCTGCCCATTCGGCCCCTCTGGTTTTCTTCTTCATCGATCAACTGACGCTGTGATTCTAGCCCGGTGAGGCTCACGATCAACTGATGCTATGCTTCTAGCCCGGTGAGGTTCACGATGGGGACTGCGTTTCAGGTCTTCGCTGGTTTTTCGAACATGATCGCTTCCCAGGACCAGACTTCCTCTCTTTGGTCTGCATAAGTGGGACAGTCCTGCAGCATATGTTCTTGTGTTTTCTAGAGTTATTCGCAATCATACGTGGCGGTGTCACTAAGACTCTTGGTACGAAGGTACGCCTTGAGTCTGCAATGTCCCGTTCTGAGTCTGAAGATCTTTGTCTGAGCATTTCTGTCAATTTTGTTAATTTCTGCCTTGTATTCTTTGAGCTGGTCTCTCCATTCCGTTCTCGTGAATCATTGAATGAGTATATTTACTTCTGTATAGCAATGTGGGGTGCCGCCACTTCCGGCTTTTGCGAACTCATCTGCATTCTCGTTTTAAAGGATCTCCGCAGTGGAACGGAATTCACTGTAGGACTAAAGGCCCCTCTGGTGAAACAAGTCATGTTGTGGGCCCCAGTCTACCTAAGCGGTCCGGTTATTAGAGATCCGCGATGTAGGGAGTCCATGACATCGATAGATAAGAGCTTGAACGAAAATGATGAGTTTATGTGACTCCCAATACTTGTATCTGAAGATACAGAAGAGATTATAACTTATGCAGTAATGACGTGGTTTTTCCAAGACTCGATTAACCAAGTGTAGGAGGAAGTCATTGTGTCGGAGAAAGTCATTGTGTCTGAGAAAGTCATTGTGTCTGATAAAGTCATTGTGTCTGAGAAAGTCATTGTGTCAGAGAAAGTCATTGTGTCAGAGAAAGTCATCGTGTCGGAGAAAGTCATTGTGTCAGAGAAAGTCATAGTGTTGGAGAAAGTCATTGTGTCGGAGAAAGTCGTACAGAGAAAGTCATTGTGTTGGAGACAATCATTGTGTCGGAGAAAGTCATTGTGTCGGAGACAGTCATTGTGTCAGTGGAATTCATTGCATTTGAAGAGGTCATTGTGTCAGATAAAGTCATTGTGTCAGAGAAAGTCATTGTGTTGGAGACAATCATTGTGTCAGAGAAAGTCATTGTGTCAGAGAAAGTCATCGTGTCGGAGAAAGTCATTGTGTCAGAGAAAGTCATAGTGTTGGAGAAAGTCATTGTGTCGGAGAAAGTCGTTCAGAGAAAGTCATTGTGTTGGAGACAATCATTGTGTCGGAGAAAGTCATTGTGTCGGAGACAGTCATTGTGTCAGTGGAAGTCATTGCATTTGAAGAGGTCATTGTGTCAGATAAAGTCATTGTGTCAGAGAAAGTCATTGTGTTGGAGACAATCATTGTGTCAGAGAAAGTCATTGTGTCGGAGACAGTCATTGTGTCAGAGACAGTCATTGTGTCAGTAGAAGTCATTGCATCTGAAGAGGTCATTGTGTCAGATAAAGTCATTGTGTCAGAGAAAGTCATTGTGTTGGAGACAATCATTGTGTCTGAGAAAGTCATTGTGTCTGAGAAAGTCATTGTGTCAGTAGAAGTCATTGCATCTGAAGAGGTCATTGCATCTGAAGAGGTCATTGTGTCAGATAAAGTCATTGTGTCTGAGATATTCATTGTGTCTGAGACAGTCATTGTGTCAGAGAAAGTCACTGTGTCAGAGAAAGCCATTGTATCAGACTTTCAATCCTTGTTTCAAGAGGTACATAAGAGATGGTGGCTTGTGTTCTAAGGTGGCTTTTCTGAGACCCGATTAATCAAGAAAGTCATTATGTCAGAGGAAATCATTATGTCAGAGGAGGTCATTATCTATATCTGTTCTTGTTTCAGAAGGCACAGAAAACAGGGTTGCAACATGAGTGAATAGCAGACATAAAAGCTTCAAACCTTCAGATTCGTGTGTGAATGTAATGTTGTAGTCACGCTGGGGTTATTCCTAATGGAAGAACAAACATTTTTGCCTTGAAAGCACTCACTAGATATGATCACAGATGAACAAAATGCATCTTTATAGTTGGTCATGGACTGTAGTTGCATATCTTTCTTCAAAGCACAATTACTATCGTCTGACAAGACGGAAAGAGCCAATTAATGAATGAATAGCTCTTAGGGGTAATGGAACACACTAGCTCCTCCAGTCTGGCGTATCAGACTTTTTTGGTAGTTTTACTATCACCTGCATAGCTCTTAGGGGTAATGGAACACACTAGCTCCTCCAGTCTGGCGTATCAGACTTTTTTGGTAGTTTTACTATCACCTGCATAGCTCTTAGGATTAATGGGACACACAGACTCATCTAATCTGGCTTGGGAGACCTTGTTGGTAGTTGCATGACTGCTATCACTGGCATAGCTCATAGGGGTCATTGGGACACACAAACTTCCCTGCCATGATAAGGTGGAGGCATTCAGAGTGTGTGTGTGAAAACATACATACTTTAACAACAGCAATCAGTGTGTCAAACTCACAATTTTTACTTTGGAAAGTATATAAGGGCTGGCTAAGGCATGCATGGATGGCAGCTGTAGACGCCTCAGACCTCCAGGGGTTGGTGTGGATCTACTGTCCTGGTCATGCAAGGGTTTCTGGCAGGGAAAGAGTTGACATCCTGGCTACCCAAGCACCAGTTATGGGCACTTTGGATATGGTTGACATTTTTAAGTCTATCAATGACTGCCTGTTGGATGAGGACACTGCAATAGATGAACCAGCCATTTACATAGATGAACCAGCCATTTACATAGATGAACCAGCCATTTACATAGATGAACCAGCCATTTACATAGATGAACCAGCCATTTACATAGATGAACCAGCCATTTACATAGATGAACCAGCCATTTACATAGATGAACCAGCCATTTACATAGATGAACCAGCCATTTACATAGATGAACCAGCCATTTACATAGATGAACCAGCCATTTACAGACTGCTGACATTTGAAATCAAACACGAGTCAGGATAAATTTGCTGAGCAGTAGTGGTCAGTGACCCAAAGCTGACTGCTAGTGTCGGGGCCAGCTAGCCAGAGCTGCCAAGACTCTTCTCCACCTCTACGCGGTGATCCTGGATAACAGGATGCAGCAGCACAGATTGGCTAAGGAGAAGGAATCGAAGATGGAAGGTTAACTCAGTACTCAAAAATGCATGCTGAAGTCGGATGTGTCGGACCGAACGGTGCAAATATTGCAGTCAAGTCCGAGTTTGATCTTCAAGCAGGTCATGCCCCTCTCAACAAACATCTAAATAGATTAGACCCACTACGTGAGCCAAACTGCAGATTCTGCCACGACCACGAGGAGTCAGTGGAGCACCTCCTGACTTTGTGCCCAGGGTTGGATCTTGGAAACCTGCTGCTCCCACCACACACAACTCACTCTACACATCACTACAACAATTGACGTGTGCTTTTGTCCAGGAGGCATTGGGCTGTCAAGAGCTGCCAGCTCACAGCTAAAAGGATTATATCATCATCATCATCATCATAGTCAAGCTGTAAACTACAACACAAACCATTCCATTCTCAGGACAACATCCTGCTGCTTGCAAAGCCCTTTTCAGGACTTGGTAGCGGAAGTTTGAGAATGAATAACAAAGAAACGAGGGTCAAGCTTCCAGAACTATCAATATTCACACCAATCACCATTTACTAAAAGAGACCTATGGGTATGCAAGGTGTGCAGTTAAGCCGATTCTTTAAAACAGAACACAACAGAACACATTTTTAAAACACAAATAACCCAGCAAGAGCCATGTTCAAGCTGTGTATTACAAATGTACTGATTTATTCCCAGATGATCTGAAATGGTACGAACTGTGTAAAAGCTACAAGAATGTCATATCGAGACATATAAACATATATTTACATTATTCCATTTGTTATGTATAAAACTCATAAAGGACAACAACAATTTCTTTGTACAAGTTATACATACAAATACTGATAACATGCATCACCATCATGTGGCACATCATGACACCATATACTGTCAGAGAAAATTATTGTAAAAACTATCATTACAATGTCTTTCATATTATTGGCAGGGTTGAGGAATAAAGGGCACTTGCACCAGCAGTTGCCACAGCGTGCAGACTAGGTTGGCCATTTCACAGACAGAAAAAAACCTAGACCTGACAAAGTTCGAACCGGTGCTTCCAGATTATGGGGACTATGTTATTGTAAAACAACAAATTCATGAGATAAACAAATATGAAGAAAACACATGTTGTTTAATGGGGACAATATTCAACTAACCCATTTTTGTTCATGTCTTTTGTCTGTATTGATCTCAGTTGTGGATATTTCAAACCTAACAAAGAGGTAGAAGAAACTTTACACTAAATTAAAAAAAACTAAAACAATATTACAGTTTAACAAAAGATTTAACAAAAATTAGTAAAGATCACATAACCACCTGTTTCATTCATAAACTTGACGGCCTGTCTCAGGTCTCCTCTCATCACCATAAAGTTTATCCCTTACATAGTCACACCTATATCCCTCAAATAGCCACACCAATATCCCTCAAATAGCCATATCTACTTCTCTCGATTAATCAGTACGATGCATTAGAGTCTTCTACTCTAGAGGGATTTGTAAAACTGGAAGTGTAGATCCAAGTTGATGTCTAAATTTATATGAATAATAAGGGCAAGCTCTGTGGAGATACCAATACCCTAAGACAGACCACTGCCTTCTTTAGATGCATTCAAGTTAAAGTTTGAAAGTGTACAAAAAAGTAGGAACTGTATGGAGATACCAAAACCCTCAGAAAGACCACTGCCTTCTTTAGATACATTCAAGTTAAAGTTTGAAAGTGTACAAAAAAGTAGGAACTGTATGGAGATACCAAAACCCTCAGAAAGACCACTGCCTTCTTTAGATACATTCAAGTTAAAGTTTGAAAGTGTACAAAAAAGTAGGAACTGTATGGAGATACCAAAACCCTCAGAAAGACCACTGCCTTCTTTAGATACATTCTTCTTCGTCATTCATCTTTAGATCAAGGTCCCGGTTTCTCTTACAAAAGATACCACTGTTTGTAAGGCTTTTATCTCCATACAGCTTTTTGTCTCATATCCGACTCGCGAGACCTGTATTGTTCTCTCTTTTCCTATGTAAGCATGCAGCTTTGTAGAATGTGTTCCACGGTCATGGTATGCTCCCCACATGGACACTTGCTATCTGTCCCAATCCTCATTTTGTTGTAAAGATGACCCGTGAATCTGTAATGCCCAGTTCTTAGTCTGAAGATGATGACATGCTCTTCTCTAGTTAAATTGAAGTAGCTGTCTTCTTTTTGAAAGTCGGGGTGTTGATCAGCCCATTTCCTCCTGAAGTTGGCTTTAATTATAGTCTTGGCCTCATTATAACTTAGCTTAACTTAACGTCTTTATCTGGCAATGCATTCCAAGCAGACACCACTCTCTGACTAAAAAAATATTTCCTAATATCTAATCTGGACCTCTCTTTAGTCAGCTTGTAGCTATGCCCTCGTGTTATTGTGGGTGGCTGTATTTTAAAAAACTTGTTATAGTCTAATTTATCCATTCCTCTGATCATCATATAAACCTGTATTAAGTCACCACGAATTCTTCTCTCTTCTAGACACTGTAGGCCGGTTTTTCTGAGCCGTTCCTCATAACTGTAATTCTGGAATCCCAGTATCATCTTTGTCGCTCTTTTTTGTATTCTTTCCAGCATGATAAGGACTCCACACCTGTACACAGTACTCCATATATATGTAATGCTCAGGTCTGTTTGTGGGAATGCTCCTCCCCACTTTGCTAGTTTGTCTGCAGCCTTCAATATTGCAGTGGGATTGAGTCCATTGTATGACCAACCTTTGGTATTCTGCTGTGTCAGGGAGTACATTCATTACTCGAGATCTTCACCTTTGTTTAACGCTGTTAATACATTCAAGTTGAGGTTTAAAGACACACCAAGAACCATGTATAAATGACATACCAACATCTTAACCTGCTACCAGGTATGTCACAAGTCTGATGAATACTTTGAGAGGCAGGGCTCTTAATTGATGTTTAAATATCTAATCTCCCGGTGTGTGGCTTGAGCAAATATCATCACACACTTATTTGTTCTAAACAGATGAAAAATATACAAATAAAAATTACAACAAAATATGAATGAAAATAAATGCACAATGCTTCTACAAAAAAACATAAAAGACAATGTTGGAGAAACTGTTTCTGCTCAACAGACATGAGTATCAAGAATAATGATAAGAAGCCCCCTTTGGCTTCCCTTGTATGTTCTATACACTTTACATGAAAATTGTTAAAAATAGTTTAGAGCTATTTGAAAACAATATACAGCATGCAAATAATTTAGTAAAATTCAATTTGGCAAATTGTCACGAAAATATGGATGTTTGTACACACAAAACCTGGCAGTTGTGTCTAATACACACCTACCTGAGCAGGATACAAATGTAATGATTATGTTAAATATCTGACTTTCCTGAGAGGTCCGCCGGGGTCTTTGTGTATGACAGGGACAAGAATAGCACCACTGCCCCACAGAGCATGTTGTAAGAGGCGACTAACTGTGTGACATGGCATAACACAGGCCATGGTTAGGTGGTTTGTTAAGAGCAGCATAGATGGCGACTAACAGGCTGCATGACTACTTTGCTCTATTAAGATGAACTCGCACACCGGTTAACCGCCCCCCACACACTTGTCCCAATGTAGCAGAGTAATAAGCTGCTCAAGCCTAGCCCGCTAAGCAGGAAATCCTGATGAGAAACCTTGCATTACACTATATCAAGGAGGCCTATATGGAGCCGTGAAGCATAATACAGAATTTGCTGACCCAGTGATCTTGACAAAGGTTGGGTTCTAACCACAGCAGGAGATCAGATGGGACAGCAAATGAGGTTAAGGCAAAGATCGAGCCCATTCCGCCAAAGAACAGGTGTTGGAGACAGAGGTGCCAGGACAGGCGGTGCAACCATGGTACCATGCCCAGTTTTTTTGGCGAACGGAAAAAAATACGACTACAGCGAGGAGAACTCAGATCCAGTCTTATATTTGTCACGGAATGTATGACGAACCACAACAAACCCACTATTTGACACAAGATTCCAGAGTTACAATCACACAACATCAGCAATATGGTAAGAGACAAATATGGAAGGTTGTTTATGGGACAACCAACCTCATCATTTCAAACAAAGTACCACAGAAACTACAGCTGTAACAACATATAAATGCTTTGGCCTGTACTTGCAGCCAGATAATAAACTTTAGAAGTAACCTCATACTCCCACTGGAGCCAACAACCAATGATCATGATTAAAAGATAAAAGTCTGCGCTGCTGAGGAATACAAAATCGGATGACGATAACAAACACCTGTGAGTCGGTTCAACATGGCCACCAAATATAAAACCAAAAAGCTACATAAAAAATCTGACTGCTATTTCTAACCAGATTGTTTTCTGTGCATAGTTCGTGTTGTTTTCAGCCAAACTGTCTTTTTAGTATCAAACCAACAAACTAGTTCGGAGATCAGGTAAATTGAAATTGAATACAAACTGAAGTTTAGTACAAAACAATCTTCCTATAAGCAAAACACACAAAAAACCTAAAATTACAAATTTATACAAATTTCTTTCTTTTTGTTTTTGTTAGTAGTAGTTTTCACACTACGTGGAAATTAAATTTGAGGCGTGACCAACAAGCATCAGGATTGGCATAATTTAGGAACTGCGGAATATAGCCGAAAGTTGACATCTGAACCTAATGGGCATGTAGTCTGAGTCACGTATGCTCTGCTAATCTTGTTTGATTGGAGTAGTGCTTTGTCCTTATGTATGTGAACTTAACATCTTTATACTGGTTTAGGAAAACTCTGCAGAGTCTGTTTACAACCAGTTTCTTTTACTTCCCTTAATCTACAAACAATGTGCATCCAATCTATTCTTGAATGCATTAATTGATCCTGAGTCTCCACTATTTCCTGTGGCAATGAATTCCATGCATTCACCTCTCTCTGACTACAAAAAATATTTCATAGTATCTAATCTGAACCTTTCTTTAATTAATTTGCAGCTGTGTCTTCTTGTTATTGTAGGCGGCTGCACTTTAACAAATTTGTTATAGTCTAATTTATCCTTACTGGCATTGCCTCAATGATTGATCCCAGTCACATCTCCCTCTTCGGTCACATTGTTTGCCTTTTCCAAGGAAGTCCCAGCTCACAAGATGCTTTGGCAGGCTGTGGGGACAAGAGATGGATTGAGGCTGTGCTCATCCTGTAGACGTCCTTGGGGCCGCCCTCGCAACACCTGGCTAAAACAGATAGCCACCTACCCAACAGAACTGCAGGCTGCCTGGGACATGGCCACTTGACGTGATGGGCCTTGGTCACCTAAGCATACTATTGTATTGTATTAATTTATCCTCTCTTTGATTAGTTTATAAACATGTATTAAATCACCTCAAATTTTTTCACATTGTCATGGCAGAAAAGAAATAAATCTACGAATTGGCATCAGATTTCATCAAGAATCTAGCGAAATATATACTTTAAGCTACAGTTTACGAGAAGGATTGTACGAGATATACACAAGTTTATTAGTGGTACCGATGTTTTAAAGATGGTCGTGAAAGTGTTCAGATTGCTTCTTTCGTTCGCTTGGAGTATGTCTACATCTGCAAAGTTGTCTCTTGTATGAACCTCACTGTCTTCTGCAGCTCACACATAGGTCCATATAGTTTCCCTTACAGTGTTGTTTCTCTTGGCCAGAACGTCCGTCTCAGTATCTCATATTCTGGACAGTCCTGCTCCGCAGTTGGGGTGCCTGTCCACATACTTGAGCTGCCAATCCTAAATTGTGTATACATGTGGCTGCAGAGTCGGTTGTCTCCTGTTCTGAGGCGCAGTATGACAATCTGCTCTTGCCTACTTATATTATGACAGTCATCTTGTATTTGTGTTGGAAGCTCTCTCATTGATTTAATCATCTTTTCCTTTTGATGGTGTGTAACTGGTACATCTGGTTGCTCGTCTACGGCACCTTCCCTCACCAGTGTCTCAGCTCTCTCATCTCCTCGTATTCCGGATTAAGACGGTATCCACTGCATCGTGATTCTGTGATGGTTGCTCAATGTCGACAACAAAACTTGCAGATCTGACAGCTTTCTGGATGATAGTGTTTGGAGTACTGATTTTGCATCTGTCAGAAATACCACAGGATAAGGGGCAAGGTTGGTGTTCAATAATTTTTCCGTCGTCAATTTCATCGCTTGTATCTCTGCATCATAATTATGGCAGAATTTTACTGTTGGTGCTGCAACTTTTTCCATGGTGTTATTTGGGTATTCTATACACACTCCTGCTCCTCTATTCTTGATTGCATTCTGTGCTGACCCATCTGTGTATACTCGGACCCATAGAAACTGACAGCCATTGTCTTATGTTGCATACTGTTCTGTTCCTTCTTGTCTAGTATTCCCTGAATGGTTGTTTGGACTCGTACTGATAGTCTGCTGCTCTCTCCAAGGTGTTTGTTCTGGAACAATTGTTAAAGGAATAACAATTTCAGGCAGGTCTGTGGTGTGTCTACAAACTTTTTTTATCCTGGTGTACAGAGCTACTTCTTTTCAATCGTCACATTGCTAGGTCCTGGAATCTATCCTTCATTGGGTGACTCAGCATACAGTTGAACTTTTCTGCCTGTGTAGCACCTTTGTGTCTCTACATTCCCCTAGTGCTTGCATCGTCCCTAGTTTCTCCATCTCCACTATACGCATTGATTTCATTGCCTCTGTAATAACCCTTTGCGCTTGATTTTGTACCTTATCTAACTCTTTTAATAGTGCTGAATGGTGGTCTTTGATGCCCACAACTAGCAAAAGTGAAAACGGTGCAGATTTTTTTCTCTCTCCATCAAATGGAAATTTATACACTCCATCAGGCCAGGCAATCAATAAAGAGTACTACTGCCAAGTTCTGAAGCACTTGAGATACACACTTTGTCACAAAAGGCCAGCATTGCATGGGAGTGGGGAGTGATAATGCACCTGTCCATGCATCGCAGCTTGTGCAGCAGTTTCTTGCTAAGCACAAGCTCGTCAAATCTTGCTTCTGCTGCTTTTTTTCCTTCTTTAAAATCAAATACCACATGAAAGGACACATTGTTCAGGATGTTTGGGTGATTCAACAGAATGCGACAAGGTAGAGTGTGTAAGCTATTTTGAAAGATAACTTGAAAAAAACTTTGAGCAGTGTAAGCAGCACTGGGCTAAATGTGTTGCTTCAGAGGGGGACTACTTCAAAAGCAATACACTTATAAATCTGTAACTCTTCTATTATTGTTTTTAAGCAATCCATTCCGGATACTTTTTGCATCACACCTTGTATAGTTTCTTTTTGTTGATTTAACATTACTTTGGTGCTGACAAAGGTATAACTGGCCAAAAGGTCTATCCTGTCAAACATGTCTCCACTATTGTTACACAATCATTTGGTTGCAAGTTACTATATTTCTTGCATTCAAGTTACATAATATACATTTTTTCTTGTACGTTTATCATCAAATTTGTCTTCATTCTTGTACATCAATTTGGTTGCAAGTTACTATCATTATCGTTAATCAATCTGGTTGCAAGTTATCTTTCTTTACATCTAAGTTTACAAATATAAATTGTTGTTTCTTAGAAGTGGAACTTCTTCAATGTCAATCTCTTTGAAATAACCACACATATTTCCACTCATTGTACTGACTTTAATACTGTTTCTCAAAAAGGAGAGCAGAGAATAGTGACACTGTAACCTGCCAGACATTTCACAAGCTGAGACTAAGGAGGGCTGGGCATGGGACTGGCTACCCCCAACATATAGATACTATAAGCCCCAAGAAAAAGAAAGGACCTCTACATCCCATGGTAGAATTGGAGTGTCTATGTCAAGTCAGACTAAGGAAATTGGGTATGGGACTGGCTAGCCTCAAAAAAGTTCTAACCCGATGTTAGAAGAGGATTGATAAAGTGAGTGGATTTTAGTTCCCCCACACACAAACAAGTGTCCACTATTTCATGTACAGGTTGGTTTTGGTCTGGTGTACGGGTTTACATCTCTTACGAGTTGACATGTGTACATTTTCATCAACGTATACAATTTTTGCCATTATCCATCTAATCATTTACATCCTCCATCAAAGTGTTCTCAGAACCAAATAAGAAACTGCTGCCCTCATTGTTAATAGATGCAGACAGTTTACTTTGTATGGATGCAAAAGTTTTGGCCCATTTTCCCCCCCATCTCTAAAAATCAGGATGCGTCTTGTAATCGATGGAGTCTTACAATCGCAGCCAAGAAAAAGTTGTCTGGCATCAGGTGGGAGGGATGGGATCAAGATGCCGAGCAGTGCATGAGCTGCAGTGGTCAGCGACCAATAGCTGACTGCTAGCATCAGGGCCAGCGAACCAGAGCTGCCAAGACCCTTCTACACCTCCACGCGGTGATCCTGGATAACAGGCTGCAGCAGGGCAGACTGGCTTAGGAAAAGGGAACAAAGAGGGAATGCTAACCTGGTACTAAAAAAATGCTTGCTGAAGTCAGATGTGTTGGACCGAAAGGTGCAAATATCGCAGTCAAGCTGTAAATTACGACACAACACATTCCGTTCTCTGGACAACATTCTGCTACTTTCAGTGTTTGGTAGTGGGAGATTGAGAATGAACAAAGCCAAGCCAAGGTGGGAGGGACTCGAGGCAACACTATTGTTGCCTAACACATGCACAATTTTGGTAAGGAACTTTGCACGTCCGTCTTGTTTTAAAATTGTCACATCTTTTAAGTGTAGTTTGTTTTCTTCCCTTTATTGCCGTTCAAAATGCTGTCAAAAAAACTGCATTACGAAGCCAAATTCAGATTTTTTTTTAAAAATTGTGTTTGCAGGCAAAAATAGAAAGGCAAGAAGAAAATTTGACATTAGTGAAGCAAATATTCCCTGTTGGAGATATGATTAATTATAGATTTTTTGTGGAAAGCTCTAGATGAGTGAGAGGATGCTATATTGTGGAATAAAGCAGATATCAATAGCTCGACAAGTTATCCAGAAGAATCAGACTGGGATATTGATTCAGAACGAGGTGATATATATACTAGTAACTGTAATCCTGGTGTTCATTCAGGCAAAGCATGTGCCCTATGTCAGGTTGTCTAAACACATCTGTCTTTTGCCTTGGAGTACCATGCTGTACGGTCTTGTCGCAGGACATCGCTTCATCTCATTGGTGGATGTCCAGGTTGACAATTGAAGGAGTAGAGCCACCATGACATCACTTTCTATGTCCATCTATTGTCGGGCAAATATCAGACAGCCCACCTGTACTTTCTTATCAACTCCGTATCTACAGCATCTATGAAGTAAGTTTGACTCCTGATGATAGTGTTGTGAACATGGTCCTGTAGTGAAATTGACAATGTTCTATTTGTCCACTGAGTAACTCGGTGTAGCACCATGTCCATTTTCCATAGGTTCTATACCTCACAGCCGTATAGCGAAGTGGTTAGCGAGTTGGCTTCACATCTGAGTGGTTCTGGGTTCATTACCCAGTTGAGGCCGAAATGTTTATTCAGACCGCAGCGGCTCCCAGGTCAACCCCCACCTTAAATGGGTACTGGTTCAGTCCGGGAAGTAAAAGCAGCGAGGAAGAGGAGATAGCTACCGCCTTCATATAGCCAAACGTTTGAAATGTGAGATCGCAACACCTGACGCCCCTACGGCAGTAATGCAATGGGTTACTTTACTTTACTTACACCTCACAGCCATTTACCATGGCGCTAAAAACTAATCAATAATTTGTTTAATAAATAAAATGTTAGTAAACTGATTTATATTTTAATATGTTTGTTGGTGTCTTTGAGTCTTAGAATTACAGCTTTTAATTTGTTGTATTCATGGTGTTGAAATGAAGGGATGTGTCTTACAATTGATGGCGTCTTAGAATCGCAGAAATATGATATTAACAAATAACTACAGGAAAAATGGTTTATGTGCATAGTAGTCAATGATTTATATAACAGTAACATGAAAATTAACAAGAGAAACGTGTGATTTACAGTGACATATTCCAAAATTAAATCAAAGTTTTCCAATAACAGACACTAACTTCAAGGATGATGTGTTAGATATTTTGCTGTATGATGTATCCGATTTTTATTGGTGGGTGATCAACAGCTAATATTGTGTAATATTGCAGATACTTGTCCGAGTGTTGCTGGGGCCTGAAAGGGGAGCAAAGAATAGTAACACTGTAAGCCTGTCAAGCATGTCGTAAGAGGCAGCTTAAAAAGGGTTGGACATTAGACTGGCTACACAACTTCAACAAATATGGACAAGTCAGATAAAAGAAAATGTACAACTCAAACCAATCAAGACAGAAGAAGGTCCTCTGTTAAGAGTGCTAATGACACAATGCAGAGAAAACCACAAGGAATTTGTACCTTTTGAAGGAAGCGACAGATGTAGGCAGAGCTGGAACATTTGGTCTAGGACTAGAAGAAATGTCATGTATTTGTTGAAGACTTGTGCTCCATGGGGTGCTGAAGAGTTTTGATTAGATTTCAGATACCTATCATTGAGGGTGAATTATTAGATAAACTATAATATATGAGGTTCAACATTCTGTAGGAGGTGCTAATTAATTTCATTACTCTGTGCTTTGACTTCCCTAACTGAAAGTTAGGGTACCCATTTACAGCTAAATAGACTGTCATGTTCAACAAAGTTGATCACAGGGCACCTTACTGGGGAGAAAAGAATAGGTTGACTACAATCCCTACTCTGTAGCTATATTCTAAAAAGCAACTAGAATGTGTTGTGGTTGAGGCTGATCTCAAAGAGCAAGAGGTGGCGCAGAGAAGTGGTTTGAGGCACAGTTCACGGTCAAACCCCTTTGGCAGGTAACCCCAATTGTAAAAATGTGGGGCTGAAGTCAGATGCACTGGGCCATAAGATGCAAAGCCCAGCACAATGTACTCCGCCTGAGGAAACTAGATGAACGACCCCTCCCAAAAAAAGAAAGAAAGATGATGAACAAAAATAACCAAGAAAGCGCCAGAGAAACACCTCAACAAGAAAATATAAATGCTTAATTGCAAGCTTCGTGTTTGAAGATCAATTATGGCTGGTAGGAAAGACAATAGTCCAGTACGACATCTTTCCTTGGAGCAACTGTTCTGACACAAAAAAACATGTTGCCTTACAGGTAGTCTGGAAACAGCTAAGATTAGATAAGCTACCACAAACAAAAGATGCTGAAGACAAAACTTAATTAAAATATCCCTGTTCAACAAAGGCAATGTTCTGTTCCAGTACATGTCCAATTGATTTATCTTCTCAATGAGGACTCCCATGGTCCACTAATATGTAAAATGCAAATTGGTCATTTTAATTCTGTTATTTCTTGTCTACCCACATAGAAAAACTGCATTGTCTGTAATTATTGTGCCATCTGCATACAATCTTCTTCAGCCCAGCAGTGCAGGTGGCTTATCTATACTGACATCCAGAAACAAATCATTGACACACTCACGCAGTTGTTCTAGCCCCTTTTTTGTTCTTCATGATTGCCCTTCTCAGTGACATTTTACATCAAGTATAGCATGCAGTGTTTGGCTGGCAGAGTGGTAAGAGTACTTGATTCTCACCAAGTACACGTTAACCAAACAGACTATGTTTAACATTAACAGACATAGAGCCCTATTTTTTTTCTCTTTTCGTTCGCCTTATTTTTCTAATCCCCAAGGCGGTGTTTTTATTTTCTGCTTGTCGGCCCAGTGCATCCGACTTCAGCATGCATTTTATGTAAGGGTCTGCTTCCTCCTGCATTTTCTAAGGGTTTGCTTCCCC
Source organism: Ariolimax columbianus (assembly GCA_036924085.1). NCBI lineage: Eukaryota > Metazoa > Mollusca > Gastropoda > Stylommatophora > Arionidae > Ariolimax > Ariolimax columbianus. The sequence continues at coordinate 83,392,672 of JAVGWX010000004.1, read as the reverse complement.
GGGGTAACGGCCGGTGCTGTGATGGGGATCAAACCCAGCACCTTCGGTTTGTAAGCCGTGCCACTTAACCACTAGGCCACACCGTCCCCTGAGACCTATTTAACTCTTTACAGTTTGTATCACCCGGCATTGGCTGTCAGAAAGATAAAAATGGTAACCGGTATCAACCAAAATGGTGTTCTGAAACATGCGTTTGAGTTTCGTGATTTAGTTTGCTGAATTTAATTTTGTTGACGGCTCTACATGATGGTTGCATACGAGCATGTGCAATTGACGTTTAACTGTACGATTATTTCTGGCAGGTCGATTCCGGCGCATGTTATGATATTTTAAAGTCTGCCAATTCATTGCAACGAAAGTTGGGTTTGAAGACCATAGAAATGACATTATTTGATCAGTCCAATGACCACACATCTGCAATGCTTGTGGATATTCAGCAGCCAGATTCAGACTTCGACTGGGGCACATAATACGAAAGGTCTGAGTAAAGGAACTGATGGATAATATTGGCAAACAGCAACGGCGTTATTATAAAAACAAATTTTTCTCTCCAATTTAAACATGTACATTAATGCCATTTAACGCTTCATACTAATATATCATCTTTATTATAAATACTTCATGTCTGAGTAGTTTAATTTTGTGTCTCACGATGTTTAGATCATAATTTTAGCTGAACGTGTTCAATAATAATACATTTTAAAAAAAAAAAAATTTCCCGCACTGAATTCCTGTATTTTGATCCGGATTGAAGGACACAAAGCGACAATGTTAGCTTGGACTGAAAAGGGTTAATTACAAATAGAACAGTCCATGGTTAACAGAAGTGTGTCTCATCAAAAGAAGTCAAATCTCTACTTACAAATAAATACATATATATACATTCTAATCACCAGTCTCAACATGCTCGAGTTTACCCAGCTGTACATGCATACTTGACTTTCAGTCAAGGAAGGAAAGACAGCAAAGAAAGAAACTGGGAACTGGCCAGCACACCTAAAATATGAACACTTTATCCCCACTATAAGACTATCCACCTTGACTTTTAAGGCTAGAAGCAGTGGGCCTATTCTTCTCTGCCAAATGTCTCAACTTATACAAACTAGTCTCGGCTTTCTACTTGAAACCTCAGCTCTGTCTTCACCATATAGTCAAATAAGACACAAATCATTCAATTTTCATCACTGCAATTATTCTCATTGCTGAGATCCACCAGGGGCATTTATAGTACTAAGGAATAAATGTCACTTGCCAGTACAGTCACTACATGCTAGGAATTTTATTTCAGTCCAGACACACAAAAACCTATGCGGAAGTGAGATTTTAAACGCATACCGCACTGTTCAGGAGACCAGTAGGATCCAAATAATAACCAAGTCAAACAGACAAAAGTGTGGTTACATCATAACGAATAAAACACAAGCTGCCATGTGAAGAAGAAACTCAAGGGAACAACATAAATGCAGGTAAAAATGTGTTAACAGGAAATGTAGGTATAAAAATCATCAAAACATATCTAATGGTAATGACAGTAAGAAGGCATGAGAACAACAATGAATATTGCTTGATCATGGAAAACTGTTTCAGTGAATACATAAACATGGCAGACTGACTTGTCAGTCTAAAAGGTGTTTAGGGCTACATTCATACAAATGCATGTTGTTCAATCAAGAAAGAGTTAAATGTCAACATAGTCACTGGTTTCTTCTTCTTCGTACGCTGTCAAACGAGTCACTGGTTTAATATTCCTGAATTGACAGTTCCTCTTCTATAATCAGATGTACAAGTGTTGTTTGTTTTCTATTGTGGTTTATCGTTTCTACTGTATGGGGTAGCCAGAACATACCTTACCCTTCCTAATCGCCTCTAACGACATACCTGGCAGACTACTTTTCTTTGCTACCAATTTGATTCCAGGTGGAAGATGGGTGGTATAATATTCTTATGGTCTCAAATGTTGGAAGAATCTGGCCATTCTGAAATACTTTGAAATGTGGTGTCTTATATCCTATTTCAGGGTCAAAGATGCAGCACAGTGAATGAGCTGACGGCAGCCAGCAAATCATAGTCGACTGCTTGAATCAGGATCAGTGAACCAAGTCTGTTCAAGATCCTATTCTGCCTCCAAGTGGCGACCCTGGAAACAGGCTACACCAGTGTAGTCTGGTTCAGAAAATAGAGATTGCAATGGGAAGGCAAACCCGGTACATAAAAAAAACTACCTTAAATTGGATGCATTGGGCCGAAAAGGAGAATATTGCAGCCTCACTGTAAACTGTGCGCGAAGTCCTTTTCAGGATGAACGCTGAAGAAGATATCGTATTTCCTTGTTATAAAAACCTGGCAATCTTTCTTGAATCCTGGTATTTAATCAGGCAAGATTGTCTGTAGTTAGGTACCCAAAAGCTGCTTGAACCTGCCTAGCAGTAGTATGATGGTCCAAAGGCATGGTGCGATTATCTCTTAATTTAGTTGACAGGCGACAATGCGAGCGGTTGTATGACCACCAGAAAGACACCCTCCTCATCCATCTATCGTCTTTCATTCGGACCATATGGTTGGCTCATTTGTACTTTTGCATTGACGCAGAGTCAATGATATCCCGCTCTGGTCTCTAGTATTTCAGGTGTGGTCTCTTAGGGAGATATTTAGGACTCTTCACTCCATTGCGCTTTCGGTAATACGAAGCTTTTCTGCGTCTGATTTGTGTAAACTCCAAACCTCATAACTGTATACCACTGTTGGGATAATCATACTATTGAAAGTGTGAGCCCTGACCTTGACGTCCGTCGTCTGCTCGAGTATCGATTTAATGTGGTTGAAGATGAACCAACCCACTACTCTCCTGCATGAGATCTCCTTATCAATGTTGTGCTGGATGTTGATTTCCTGGCCTAGGTAGACATACGCATTGATATTTTTTATGGACTCATTTAACAATCACAATTCCCCAATACGGCAGAAAGTATTCAGTAGAAATGGAGTCCTCTTTCTATTTTGTCTGCTTACCTGGCAGCCACTCTAAAAAAAAAAAGAAGTTTTCTTTGAATGTTGGTAAAACCTGTCTAATTTTTTAAATCCTATTAAAATTAAGTTTGTCTTAAACACTATAACCTGGCTAATATTAAATTCTATAACAACCTAGCTAATCTTAAATACTATAAAAACCTGGTTATTCTAGAGTCCTATAAATTAACATTACTTTTTCTTTTAATTTATCAAAAACCTGGCACTTATAACATCATAAAAGGTTGGCTAATCATAAATGCTCTCAAGCATAACTATTGATTTAATCCTACAAAAACCTGGTACTTTTAACACTATAAATATTCCTAAATTCAATTACCTGGTAATCCTAAAATACTCGATAAGACTATAACAGATAACCTACACATCTGTTGACTGCGATAAAACACTGCATAGCAGGGCATGCATACAAGAAGAGCAGTATGAACAGGAATAATAAAGTACACAGAGAAAAGGATCACCTTGTATAAAGATAAATAACACTGAATCACACCATTCACACAGGATACGCATAATTTGTATGCTTATCCGCCTTCTTCCTCTTCGTCGTACGCTTTCAGACGTCAACTTAAACATATCTAAAGAAATCAATGGTGTATGCCCAATCTCATTAACTTTTGTACATACGCCAAAAAGAGTGTCTAACATACGAGCAACAGAGAAATCACAAACGCACATTACCAGTACATTCCTGGACTAGTTCTTTGGAGATAATGTCCTAAGACTGACCATTTCTTTTTTTTTAGATCCAGGAACACCCAACTTATGTAAAAGTTACATTGTTGGGTCTGTTACGTAACTTACATTTAGTGTTAGTCAAATTTGTCGATTACTGAAATGTAACTTTATAATAAACTGCAATATTACACAAGAAAACTTTATTTCTCCGTTCCGGTAATAAGAGAGACACCATGTGGCAATATTTACTCTGATGTAAATGATAAAAGTATGAAAAATATATAGAGGAATATTGACACACACTAAAGTATTCACTGTCCACATACAAAATGTCTTGTGGCGTAGCATATTTGTCTCTGTCAGAGTTTACATCAGCAGCACATGCGGTTGAGTTGGCTCTGTAGGGGAAGACCCTGCGCTAGGAGAGGGTGATGGTACAGAGGAATGCTGTTCTGCGTCAACTTCTACACCCCACCCCCAATAATCACCTTGACTTTGCTGTGAGCGATATCTCTCACAAACATGTCTAGATTGTGAGGTCACACGCTTCTGTCATCGTAGATGACCTTGTAACTAGACATACCAGACTAGATACAGCAGATAACATTCTCGAACCACTTGCTGTTAGAATCCATTGTAGTTCTCAGAATTGTTATTAATTTTAGAGGTCTACGAAGTCGCAGGGTACGTATGTCGGGGTGTTACTGTATCTACAAGTTAATGTCTGAAAGTGTACAAAGGACAAAGCTCTATGGAGGTACCAATATCCTCATACTTATCACTGCTGTTTTTAAATATATTCAATTTGACATAGAAAGCACATATGGCCATCACCAGTGCCTGGGCAAGCTTTATATAAATAACATAAACTTTAGACTGACCACTTTTATCTTTTAAATATATTCAAGTTACTGCATGAAAGCGAAAGGAGACACATATTTCCTTTAGTAGATGACCGGACACCGTTATGTACAAATGGGCATTGGTTGGATGGAGCAGTGTGTCTTGCCCCTACTAAAGATTTGTATTATTGCAAATTATATAAAAAATACTTTTGTTTCTTCCTATCTCATGTATGCTGACATCATTTTTAGTTTTTTTTTAAAGAATTCCAACCAACCTAATCAAAAAACTTCTTGGGGATAAATTGTTATTATGCCACTTACTAACATCGATGGAGTCCACAGGGAAGATTTATAGGGTATCACATCAGGGGCAGAGAGATAAGCACTCACCTATCAAGAAACGAGTGAAAGCTCAAAATGGTGGGTGTTCAACAATCGCAGGTTTCAAGCGTCACCGGGTCTCAAAGAAGGTGACATTTAGCGACTTGTCCTATCGGAGACGTTGATGAACTCAATAGGTCACATGCACACACTGTGCATATAAAAAAAAGCCTTGGCGGTTGAAAATTTAAAAGAGGAAGTTAGCCACTGTCCAGGAAAAATTCCTACCCAAAATGACAAGAAAAATTGTCCCCCAGGTCTAACAAGCCACAGGAAATAAAATCACAAATAAACATTCTGATTAGGATGCATTCACTTGCCTATTTGGACATCAGTATTCCCAGTAAATCAAATCAATCCAAAGCATACCTCCTACAGCTACAGTAAATAATCTTAGCAGTCATTTTGCTGTTGGTAACAGGTGATAACCTGAGTTGTTAAACAGATTTAAAGAAATCCTCTGTAAATCTCATTATATTATAAGAAATGTGTAAATTATGTTAGAAAGGTCTAGTTTCTTGAGAGGACCTGTAAATTTGACCATTACTTCAAGCCTTCTTTAACATATTAACTACCAAAGCATCAAAGAAGTTGATCAATTGTGGCACAGAGCCATCCAAAGCACCAAGACTAGTGTAGTGATAAAAAGAATGACAAATCGACAAAAAATTTTCAGATCCAGTCCAAAGTTTTAATTTACCACAACTTAATTTGTATACTCACCTCCGGATGAAATAAGTGAACACAAATTTATTACAGCCCATAATTTTTTTTCATGCACTAGTTAATGTGCTAAAAACAACGTTAATTTACAAGTATCAAGGTACCAAACATAATGGCTAATTAAGTACCTTGATCAAGGATTTAAAACAGCATTATCACCCTTGATGACATTTTTAAAAATATATTAATTATTAATTACAGTATTATTGTTACTCAAGCTAATAAAGTAGATCTTTGATCTTGATGTATATTTCTCTAAACAATTTAATGGGTCAGAAAAAATTGTTTCCTCACCTACAGCTGTTACTAGCTCACATAACGTGGTACAAGAGATTCTGGCAGCTAATCTTGAAATTGCATATGACAAAATGAAAAGGTCCCTGTAGCTATTATTTGTTTGCATATCAACAATATTCCTTACAATGAATAAATCAGAGTGCCAATCTAGACAAAGTAAGGACATTTCTTCCCCAGCCCATTTTCAATAATAGGCAACTTTATGTGGACGTTACCAGGATTAGCATGGATTGTTACACTGATGGATCAGCAACCAGCGCAGTCAAGAATGGAGGTTTAGGAATCTATGTTGTCTACCCAGATAAAATAAACTAAACCCCTAGTGGAAAATTCTGTTTAAACTACTCAACTGAAGTACAGGCCCAAAATGTTGTTGCTGGAATAATAAACAACAGAACAAGCCAATGCCAGCATATTGTATACCTTAAAGAAGCGATGTCTATTCTGCAAGACCTCAATAATGATTTACTGTATAAACTTAAAAAGCCGTATATGAGATAAAAGCCCAATGATGGTTAGTGCTACAAGTAAAACCATCACACCGTGGCATACCAGGAAATGAAAGAGCAGACAAGTTATCCAAAAACAGAGCAAGACAGGAACAAAAAAACCACCTTCCAGGAAAAGACCTTTATCCAAGTCATCCCAGGAAATAGCCTTTATCCAAGCCATAAAGAAAGTTGACCAAACGAGAGACAACTACCACTACCTTGATCGAGCAGAGCAGGTGGTCCTGTTCCACATGAGAATTGGACATAGCAGATTATATAGCCACAGCCAAAAATATCCTACAAGACTGTTATACACTTAGGCAACTGCGCACTGATCAACAGAGACAAAATAAATTGAACACAAAGATATTTGGGAGCCTTGAAGAAGTCTATCACTGCAACCTTTATCCAGAAAACTGCACTCATGTGTAAACTTAGTCGAAAGTAGATGATGAACAAGGAGGAGAAGAAAGAGCTAAAATAAAAAGGTCATCTTAGAAGTTGCTATAAAAGGTCCATCTCAGAAGTTGTTATAAAAGGTCCATCTCAGAAGTTGTTATAAAAGGACCATCTCAGAAGTTGTTATAAAAGGTCCATCTCTGGAGTTGTTATAAAAGCGCCATCTCAGGAGTTGTTATAAAAGGTCCATCTCAGGAGTTGTTATAAAAGGGTCATCTCAGTTATAGAAGGACATCTGGAGTTGTTATAAAAGCGCTATCTCAGGAGTTACTATGAAAAAACCCTCAGTAGTTATAAAAGGGCCATATCAGGTGTTATAAAAAGGCCATCTCAGTTACTATGAAAGGGTAATCTCAGGAGTTATAGAAGGACATCTGGAGTTGTTATAAAAGGTCCATCTCAATAGGGCCCTCCAACTGAATAATTCTACAATACTAACAAATAACAAAGTAAATAAAGTAGTTTCAATTTCATGCTTGCCATATAATCCTTTTCGAGTGGTGCCTGGGTGAAATGAATAAGCCAACTTTAACCTTCTAAGCATATCATAAACGGCAACTAAAGAGAACTGTGCATAGGGCTTAGCAACCTCATCATGTAAAGCCACTGCTATGAAACAGACCCTGTAAAATGGCCAGCCTAAGTGGAGGTTGTATGCTTCCCTTGAAACGACGAGACGGATCTATCTATCTATCTATCATCATCCTAGTTTGCCTTTCAATGTCAGGTGTATAAGTGACATCTGGACAGCGCCTTAGTGTGCGCTTCGTATAAGGTGGAACTGGCTGCCTCGGATATTCCGTCATTCCATCTTTTGAGGGGGTCGGCCTCTAGCTCTGGTATCACTATGTTTAAGTGCTAGAGCCATCTGTGGGGCACTGCTGTGTTGTTGTCGTGGCCAAACCCCTGAATTTGCTGTTTTCTAATGAAGTCTAGCACTGACTTAGTGCCCATCTGTTTCCTGATCTCACCGTTTCTAATTCTGTCCCATCTTGTCACTTTTAGCATTCACCTCTGGCATTTCATTTGTTTTTCTCTTATCTGTTGCTGTCAGTGTCCAAGTTTGACACTGGTAGCATAGTGTAGGCATAAAAATTGCGTTGAACATGGCTCTTTTTATGCCAATCTTCACGTGCTTGTTCTTCAGTATTGTTAACATCTGGCCAGTGATTTCGTTTGCTTTGGTGCATATATGATCAATTTCTTCTTGCCTTCTTCCATTAGATGATACTATGCTTCCTAAATAATTGAAATCCTTCATTTGCTTGAGTTGTTGCTGTTTTATGTAGATCTTAGCGGTTGTTTCTGTTCTTGCTATTGTCATTGTTTCAGTTTTACCTACGTTGATTCTCATGGTGTGTCCTGCAATTCAGGTTGTTTAAGCGTTGTTGCAGCTGTTCTTCAGTGTTTGCAATGAGTGCTTGGTCATCAGTGAAGAGGAGTTCGCTACAGCTGTTTTCATAGTTAGATTAGTCTTCCTTGCTGATTTGGTCCATGCATGATGAACAACTGGGGAGAAAGCACACACCAGTGTCTAACTCCGGTTTTGACAAGAAACCGTTCCGACTAACTCCACAGTTCTTCAGTGCTCTCCACAGCTGTTGTTGGTTGATCCAGTCAAATGCTTTTTCTTGATATATGAATGCCAAATAAAGAGTTTAATTATATTCTATGGATTTTTCTGCTAGTTGCCGCAAGGCAAATATGGCATCAATGCAGCCCCTGTTTTTTCTTAAACCCATTTGGACTTCACTTAGTTGGAATTCTATGGTTGGGCAAAGTCTTATTTCTACTATTTTGCAGAAAATCTTTCCTGTGTGGCTCAGCAGTGAAATTTCTCTGTAAGTTGTGCAGTCTTTCTTACTACCTTTCTTTTTCGGATCATCGTCCTACAATCCTGCCTATAACAATGCTGATAAAATCTCTTCCACATGAATCTATCAGTTTTTAATCGATCAAAGTCTGGCAGATTGTACCATCAAAGCAAGAGACAGAGGACGTTGGAGATTCATTGCAGCCGACCTTCGTTGTGGAGATGGTACCTGAACTGTTGGTCAGATAAAGATTCTTGGACCATTTTGAAGCATTGCATTTTTCTGTGGCAGAAAAGTCGTTACGTTGGGCGCTACGTTTGTGACAGATAAGCCTATTTACTAGCTATTATGGGTGCTAAGTTTGTGTCAGGTGAGATATACTGCCAAGGCCTCACATCACTCCAGGGTCAAAATATACTGACCATGATTTCCCTTCACTTCAGGGTTGAAACATACTAAACAAGACCTGACCTCATATTATGGTCAGGTAAAACATACTGACCAAGACCAGTACCCTCGCCAGGATCAGATAAAATTTGCTGATCGAGACCTCACCTCACATACTGACCAAAATACCCATCTCATGTCAGGTAAACATACTAACCAGGACTCAACTTTACGTCTGCCCCATGTACACGGCAAATAAGGTAGGTATCATCACTGTAATCCAAATAGTGATGAACCTACCGAGAAGTCTAGCATTCCACTACAGCTAGGAGTAATCAGGCCTTGCTTCTTTAATATGCGCCTGGATTTAAGAAAAAGCCTATGAAAACTCCATCCTCAGAAAATGCAAGAATGAAAAAGTAAGCACAATTAGCTTCGGACAACACCAAAGCTTTCAGTTACATTTTGCAAGCTACCAATAGGTAATAATAGTTGTAAGTCAAGAGGTTCTCCGGGACAGACAGATTTCTCCATCATTTTGTAATTATAAATTAACAAATTATAACACAATATTGCATAATATTATCTTTGAGTTGATTGTCCGTGTTGTTTGGACCATCCATGAAATCACAACTTTTAGAAACTGACTCAGAAACAAATTCAAACCTAACAAGACCTAATGACCGACCAATGTAACCATCCAAATCAATCATGGACAATAAACAAAGAGCACTCTCCCTTCCAAATATTGATCTCAGTATAAAACTGCTCTGAAACAAACATTCATTTAGGTATCTGTTGAGATTCTGTTATATAAACAAAAAGATGTCTAGAAATTAACACAATTATCATTACAACACAATTTGCTGGATTTCATCATGAGAATTTGTAGGTATGAGGAATAAAAGCTACATACTCCGACAGTCACAGCATAATGTGTAGGTTAGATTTATTTTTCATCTATGACAGAAAAAGGCCTAGGATTTACCAATGTTCGAACCCATGTACCTATGACTTAGAGACAAGTACCCTAACTGTTCAGACAAATGCATCAGCTCGTTGACTGTCTCAAATTAGTAAATGTAATGGTTTGAGCCATTTACGTACAAAAATTCAAAACTTTTTCCATACTAAGTTTACTAAATGTCTAAATATAGAGTATCTTCAAATTGGAAGATGTAGGGTCACACCTTAACAATGGTGCGTGTCTTCACCCTCTTCAGTGTGCTCTGATTTGTCCACATTTGCTGAAGTTTTTGTGGCGTAAAATCACTACATAATGACGTAAACCAATCCCAATCGTCATTAGTTGCCTCTGTATGGTAGGTTTACAGTGTTGCTATTTTTTGCTCCCTCTTTGGGCACAGGGCAACACTCTGGTAGAATTCAACATTATTATCTACTAATTATCGATGTAAAAACAATGCTCAAAAATTAGTATTTTTGAAAGAACAGTTCAAAAATGTTCCTCTGGCTTTTGATATTTGTGATCACTGGGTAGAGAGGTGTCACTCTTTTCATTCTACATATACCAGAAAGAAAGAACATTCCTTAGCAGCTATTGACCTAGTGGTCAGATTTAACATTTCAACTATTAAGAATACTTTTCACAGCCAGGTCAAGGTCATGGTTATGACCAGATGGAATTAGGAGTGAAGACGACTGGAACAGACCCCTAGGTCCTGATGACGATGAAGCAGATGATACCCAGCTCGCCTGAGAGCATTTATTATCATCGTCGTCGTCATCATCATCATCACCATCATCATTAAGTACACTGTTTATGACGGACCTAACGGAATCATCTATCATGCTGCTTTGCGGGTCTTTGTTGTCAATCTCAAACTTGGACACCATTCTTGCACCATCGCCTCTAGCATCATCTTCATCCTCAGAATTAAACATGGCATCTGTTTCTAGGAGGCTTTTGTTAGGAGTTGTAAACAGAGAGGAACTGGGAAGCCCTTTCCTAGCTGCCTCCTCCTCCAGGCTGCTGACTGGACTCTCTGCTACATACTCTTCCTCCTGAGCAAGTATAGCAGGAGCTAGAGAAGACTGCCCATACACTCCACCCGAGGTATCGTTTGTGCATGTTTTGAACGAGATTTCACGTTGACCTACAATTCTGAGAGCAGAAACTGTATTATATTCACTGTTCCGATCAATATTTGGCACAGAGCCAGGATTAGAATATGCGAGACTGGAATTAAATATTTTGTGTGATGTGACAGATGTGTTATGCGATATATGGTGATGCGTCTTATGTTCCCTACTGAGGTCCTCAATGTCTGTGCTAGTCTCATCTACACATATAAACGGATGAGCTACAGCATCTGTTTCAATGAGGACATCATTGTCTCCACTAGAAGAAGCCTCACTGCTATCTGAATCACTATCATCACCATGGACCTCACTTCCAAATGAAACATGGTATCCACGCTTCAGTGACCGTTTATCTGCTACAAAATCATCATCATTGCCAGAACTCTTTCCTCCCTCCTCATCATCACTCTCTCCTTCCTCCGATGAATGATCGTGCATTCTTTCACTATGAGAACTAACTGAACCATTATCACTTCCAGCATCAAACGACATTTGGCGAGACGCCACGGACAACGTTCTGCGCCGCACTATGACTGGTCGGTTACACATAACATCCGCTGCATTAGAATCAAACTCATATTCACTATCACTTTTCTCCAAATTCACAACGGGTCTCAGGTCTCTAGGCAATTCATTCACATTTGCTAAAGAATTCTTCACGACAAAGTTGTCAGTTGTCCCCCTTTTGAACACAAGTTTAAGCATCCCTGAACTGCCTTTATCAGGAACTGCTCTCTTTCGACTTGAAGGCTGGGCATGTTCTGATTTCGCAGGCCCTAAATCATGATCCAGCGGTGGGTGCATGTTATCAGCCATGTCTTTGTGCGTAAAAGGATGTAGACTATCATCTTCAACACAGCATAACGCTGTTTTCTTTAAGTTAACCACATCTGCTATGCTGTCTTTGATGGAAGTACTTGACCAGTTACTGGAAGATACTCCAGGTGTGATTGAGTCAAACAGATCTGGAACAAACAAATACAAAACAAATTAACAAAAAACGTTTTCACTACAATATGGGGGGACGGCGTGCGCTAGTGGTTAAGTGACACGGCTCACAATCCAAAGGTGATGGGTTCGTTCCCCATCGTAGCACCGGCTGTTCCCCTGAGGAAGCAAACCCTAACAAAAAATGCATGCCAAAGTCGGATGCACTGGGCCGACAAGCGTAAAATAAAAACTGTAGTGCAACGCCAAAAAAAAAAAACTACAATACGAGTATGCGACTACGCCCCTCAATGAACTGTTGTTTGCTGAGGATCAGATCATCCTTTACCAAAATGGAGAAGACCTACAACACCACCTAAACTTTCTCCATTTCGCTTGTAATGAATGTAATATGAAGATCAACACAGGTAAGACAAACTATATTGATTTCACGTGAACATGTGCAGAGAAGTTTCCACATCAGTGACTTTGGTATCGAGCAAGTACTGGAGTTCAAATACCTAGGGGGGACGGCGTGGCCTAGTGGATAAGTGGCACGGCTCACAATCCGAAGGTGCTGGGTTCGATCCCCATCACAGCACCTGCCGTTACCCCGGGGAAGCAAACCCTTAGAAAAATGCAGGAGGAAGCAGACCCTTACATAAAATGCATGCTGAAGTCGGATGCATTGGGCCGACAGGCGCAAAATAAAAACCACAGTGCAACGCACACCGCCTTGGGGATTAGAGAAATAAGGCGAACGCAAAAAAAAAAAAAAAAAAAAAAAAATACCTAGGTAGTATGTTCACTGATGACAGAAGAGTGGACAAAGAGAGATCGTACATAGAATTCAGAAGATGAATAGTGTGCACTATCAAATTGCACCAATTTTGAAACACCTTAGAGTGCTTCTTTCAACTAAAAGGAGGCTGATAAATACACTATTTATTCCTACATTATGTTACCAATGTCAGTTTTGGTCCTTACTAGCAACCCATAAGAGTAAGATCCAGAGCTGTGAGCTGCGCTGTGTGAGGAGTGCAGCCGGAAAGACAATCCGTGACCAAATCCGCAACACCACACTGAGGCAGACAGTGGGGACAAACCCAGTTAATGTCTATGTTGACTCTCAACGCATCAAGTGGTTTGGTCATTTAGTCAGAATGCATTATTACCAGTCTGCATCAAGAGCATATAATATGCAGGTCCCCGGTCTACGAGCAAGAGGCAGACCACTAATTCAATGGATCGAGGTTGTCTCTGACACTCGCATAGAGTTACACCTAACGACAGCACAAGCCTACCACTTGGCAATAAGAAATCTACGCATCCCACCTCTCTGCGACGTCGTATGGCAAGAGTAGTAGGACAAAAGAAGAAAACTTCAGCTAATCTCTTTTGCAGTATCTTCCGTCTTCTTAGCTTTGTGTCCAATGACTGACAAACTGTTCAGTGACGTCTTTACGGGCAGCAACACACTTCACTTCACTTCACCGCAAGGTGGTTCTGGTCATGGCCATCAGACCCTCTTCTTAGGACATGGCCAATCCAATTCCAGCAATGTCAACCCACAAGCTGCATTAAGCATGTACTAACGCTGTTATCTGCACCCGCTGAGGGCATTTCTGCAGCACTATGAGATGATTGAGCCAGTCAACTGACACAAACGTCTTTATTTGCACATTATTCCTTTCTACTATGAAAGAACACTGATCTGTGGATTTAGTACTATTTTTTAGGATGGTCATGTGGTTAGGATATTGGTCTACTGATCAACAATACATGGGTTCAGAACCCTACTTGGCCAATTTTTTTTTCTTTTTTTCAATGGTCTGTAAACCATTTTCTTGGTATCCAGACAGTTTGTCTGATGCCAGGTAGCCAAAAGTTGTTTAAACTAATTTAGGTCTTTGACCATGGTGGACCCCGGTCTTTACTCAGGCCATAAGGGGATGGCATGGGCTAGTGACACGGCTCACAATCCGAAGGTGCTTGGTTCGATGCCCATCACAGTACCGACCGTTACCCTGGGGAAGCAAACCCTTAGAAAATGCAGACCTTTACATAAAATGCATGCCGAAGTCGGATGCACTGGGCCAACAGGCACAAAATAAAAACCGCAGTGCAACGGATTCCGCCTTGAGGAATAGCAAAATTCGGCGAACGTAAAAAAATAAATAAAAAATCAGGCCACATCTCCATTTAATTGGTGGGCAACATCTAAAGTTGTATGGTCACAAGGACGCATATTTTCTTGATAAAGTGTATTGTCAGGCACGTGCGCCCTATTTCCAAACCATCTGTATTTTCTTAAGAATGTGTTACAGCAGCCTAACCAATGAGATGGGAATTGACAATGTGATTACCATAGTGATGAGCCTAATTAAAAAGCTTGCACTGTACTACAGCCAAAAGGGCCTGTCTATCTTCTTCAGTATGCCTCATAATATAAGACGAACCCCCTTAACTCGATAACAAAGTAATGTTACCAAGAGCAAAGAAATAGTACAAGTATCTTCAAACAGTAAAAATCTGAATGAAAAGACTTGCAGAAAGCAAATGTGCCAGGTCAAATCTCTTGGTTGTAAAATATGGCACAATAAAAACATTAATATCAGTTTTAACTCTACAATGTGGCACAACATACGCATAAATTCAGTTCAACTGTAAAATATAGCACAATGTTGACATAAATATCACAGTTAACCTTTAGCAGACTAATGTTGTGAAATTGCGATCCGATCGTTACGTACTATGGTCAAAATTCTGCGACAGGACCTTCCAAGTATGTAATAAAATATTAAGGTCTGTGCATAGGGTCAGCAATCTCATCATGCAAACGATTCCTATTGAAACCTCAGCTACAAATGCTTGGATGCAAGTTTCTTGTAAAGGAGGCCAGTTGTAGTGCTGGCCCTATGCTTCATGTCATCATCATTATCAAGTTGTTGTTTTTGTTCTTCTACTCCAATTCAGCAGTTAATGTGCTAAGAAAGAAGGGGACAAAATTACAAAAATACCTGATTGGGTTATTCCTCCTTCTTTTTCACTTTTGACCAGGGCCCGTAACTGCTCGTTAAAGCAGATCAAGTTCTGGATATGCTCTGGTTGTTTCTCAGGACACTGTAAAGAGATCAGGTTAATCAACAACAGAACATAACTCAAGCAAGAGGCAAGACTGTACAGTAAGGCAAGTGGATGTTTGACAAATAACAAACTGTGTCCCACGCCTCTTTCAGTTCTATAGAAACCTGGGATATAACTCCCACTCTTCACAAATTCTATAGGTACAAAGGGTTGCTATATCTATGGCTGGTCGCCAATAATGGATCATATTTGGATAAGTTTTGTACACAATATTTGTCATTGTGCTGTGTTATTCACTTCTATGGAATCAAATGCATATTTTTCCTAATGGCATCAATAACAGCCATGCTGTCATTGAAATCAATATTATTCTTGCATCATGTTTTCAAATCTTGAGCATGGTTTGCACAATATTTTATGTCGTAACATCAATCAATATCACTTTTCAATATGTATTTGAGCATTGCAATTCTCGACTGTCTTCATTATTCGGTGTGATATTTATTTTGTACGTTACTTTTCTTCATACGTTCTACG
Source organism: Ariolimax columbianus (assembly GCA_036924085.1). NCBI lineage: Eukaryota > Metazoa > Mollusca > Gastropoda > Stylommatophora > Arionidae > Ariolimax > Ariolimax columbianus. The sequence continues at coordinate 83,376,916 of JAVGWX010000004.1, read as the reverse complement.
TCATCCATTCAAGTCGGTTTTTGTGGTCTACGTCATTGACTGCCGTAGGCCGCTGAGACCTAGTCAACTATCGTCTTGTCGTCAACATTACAAGCATTATCTCTACACAACCCATTATCATGCTGATATCATGAGGGAAATCTATTAAATTTGTCTAGCAACATCAATAATACACATCTCAAGGAGCAGCGAATTTCCAAGTAAACAATACAGAGTGGAGGCGGACGGAGTGGTATGCAGCCGGGAAGAACTAGTGAAATCATCATTCCTGATCAATACTGGCCCATGACCAGCCTAGACCCCTACAATGCTAGCATGACTGCACAGGGGCGACTGGGGGGGAGGAGGGGGGCCCCTTTTGGGCCAATGTACACGACTGGAATGCAATACTGGTTGTCTACAGTCTTCTGGGGGTCACTTTGGTCGAAAGGTCAGACACTTGCCTCCAAAATCTATGAACAGAAATGGTGGACTTTCAAATCCCACAAGTATCATGGTGACCCCTGGTCTCACAGGAGGTGGGACCAGAGTGTCTGCATCCTGAGTTGCCTCCAGTCGTCTTTACTAATGTCTTGCCACTGGTCCAAGGTGGCTCGGGACCTGAGAGTGAGGTCGATGACAAGCGTAGTTTCTTGTTGTTGTTATGGATCTAGCAGTATCCGGGACCCTTCGGCCCAATGCCATGTAATGGTATCTGCACGTGTTTATCAGCTGTTGCCTAGTGCCATACAAAGTGTTCTATGTATCTGGCCACGGAGAAAGAAGCACTTTCCTAAAATCATTGAGCGCTGAGGCCTCAAAGAGATGATGATCAACGGTTTCGTTTGGATGTGTACACAGCTGGCACTCAGGAGTATGTTGTGGTTAGATTCTGCTCAGGTGTTTGTTTGGTGGGATGTGTTGGGTTCTCAGACAGAAAATGGTGCTCTGATCCTTCCTTACAAATTGATTTGGACTGGGGCTTGCATACTGAGTTACCTCCAGTTGTCTTGACTAATGTCTTGCCACGGGTCCAAGAAGGCTCGGGACCAGAGAGTGAGGTCGATGACAAGCGCAGTTTTTTCCTCACTATAATCCAAATACAGCGCAAGTTACATCATCAAGATAAAACCGTCTGTTGATGTGGCCATCATCGCTTGCAATGCACAACTAATAATAAGATACAAAGGGCTGTAACTCTCACTCTTCACAGATTCTATAATACTGTGACGGTTACTCTTTGCAGATTCTATATGAACATATTACTGTAACTGTCACATTTAGTAAACGATGTTAATATTTTGCAAACTAGATGCTAAACATTCACATTTTACCTATCTAGCCATTTATATAGGTGTTTTAAAGCTGATTTTGCAATTCCTTCTGATCATTAAACCATTATATTTAACTTTACAATCCAACTGTTTTATCTTCACATTCTGCCATCAGGCCAACTTACCATATCTTGAAACAGCTTCATTTTGTTAAACCGTCGCAAGTAACATCGCTTCTTCTTCACCAGGTAATCACACAGTTTGGAATATCTCGTGTCCCCTGGAATTGAAGAATAATTGAGGTAATATGAATGCTGTACACTGCTGCGACTGCATGGAGTAAGTGGCTTGTATCCTTCAGCTCTATAAGCCTCCCAGGTATGGAATAAACGCAGTAATGATAATATTGTGTGTGGATAGAATAATCATGTTTTTTCTCAGACGTGTTTGTATCATCTAAAATACCTGCCAGCTACTAGTAAGGTCTAATGAAAATTAATATAGAAGAAAACAAAACTGTACAATTGATCACTTGTGCATACAAATTGACAGGAATGCCAATGAATGTGCTGGGCACTTACATATTCTTGTGGTCTTGCTGCCTTCTTCAGGCTTGTGGTCCTGCAGAGTGTGGTAGCGAACCAGCCTTCTCATTGCATCAGACAAGCTTTTGAAGGGACTGTTCACGTCAGGATCGACAGCCAGGCTGCGGTCCCGTAACAACTGCTGCTCGGCACTGTCAGACATAACCAAAAAATTGAAACGTATAACCTGCAGCACCATTTTCTGTCCACAGTCAATAGGAACATAACGATGTAAGTCACTCTCCATCACAGATCAATGTAAACATACATGTAGCAGTCACTCTCCACTATTTCTATGTGAACATAGGCATGTAACCAGGGTTGTCAGTTCCACGGTTTTCCCAACCCAATTATGCTTCTTTTTAAAAGAATTGTGGTAAATTTTGGTTGGTTGCGGTATTTTGGACTACTTTAATTTTTGGCCACTATTTATTGGGCTACCTGGCACAGACACGTTTTAGGTTTACGATGTTGCAAATGCGCCTTTAAACAAAAATGTAATGTGTTTATTTTCAGCAAATTTTGGCATTATAATAACTTGTATTTCGATCTATCTTGGACTTCATAATACAACGGAATAATATTTGTTTTATTTTTACTCTCACGTGAATAAATTATTCAAATAGTGTGCAAAATTGATTAAGTTTCAGTTTATTACAAATCGTTGTTATGGGCAAAGTACAGGAAGCGATATTGTAAAGATTGGGAAAAAGATCCAGCACTAAAAGATTGTTTTCTGAGCATTCCATGCGACGTTTTGAAAGCTTATCGTAAGTATTGCAAATGTGAAATTCGTGCGCATCGTGGTGATTTGATTTTGAATGCTTCAACTGATAAGCATCGACGAAATTCAGTTCCGTTTTCAAATTCAATAAGTTTATTCGATGTAGGTTGCCACTCAAAAGCTATGGATGACAGTAAAGATGGTAGAGCTAAAACTTGCAGCTCATATTGCATGCCATTCCAGCATCTTGACAGTCAATCATTTAGGTGAGCTGATGCATGATATTTCTGGGAAGGACATTTACAGTTCATCGTACAAAGTGTACATCATTGATCAAGTGAGTTTTGGGCCCAGCAGTCCATGAGGAATTAATAACTAAGTGATTTGATAGATTCCGCATACTCGCTAATCATTGGCGAAAGCACTGATATCACAACAGAGAAGCAGCTCTGTGTAATGGTGCTGCTACTACAGTCGCACATCAGAGAAAATTGTAACTACTTTCCTTGGCTTGTTATCCTTGGAATCTGGAACGACCAATAGTATTTTTTAAGCCATAAACAATTTTCTTCATTTGAAAAACATTTCAATTGAACATGTTTTGGACTGGCAACCGATGGGTATAATGTACAATATTTCGAGCCGTATGTCCAAACATTGTGCTTATAAAATGTATATGCCATTCAGTTAAACTGTGTTCGTCCCACGCTGTGAAGGTAATGCCAACAAATATTGAATTCATGGTGGTACAGACATACAATTGGTTCTGTCATAGTCTGCTCATCAGCAAAAATACAGAGCATTGTATTCATGCATAAATGTTGGAGAAGATCCTATAAATATTCTTAAGCTGTCTGATACACGCTGGCTGTCAATAGCACCTTGTGTTACACATCTGTTGGATCAGTATGATGAATTAATACTTTATTTCCAAGTGGCTAGAGACGTGGAGCGGAATATCACTGCTGAGTTTTTGTACAATCTGCACAAAGCAGTTGAAAATAAATTGTATCTTGTTTTCTTGCAACCCATCCTGCAAGAACTCAGCAGGGTTAACAAACTCTTCGAGTTAGATAGAACAAGTCCTGTCAAACTGTTGAGTGAATTGATGACGTTTATATCACTATATTTTGCAATGTGTCATGAGACCAACAACATTCAATACATGGGCTCTGACTTTGAAGTATGACATGAACGACCACTCAAATCATCTCCCCCTTGCAGAATTTAATTTTGGAATTAAATTTCAAATTATTCTCGCCGAATCTAACATTGCCACCACCCAGCTGGCAGAAGATTTAAAAGATTCGTTGTCTAAATTATTTGATGGAAATTTTGAAAGAAATGAGACAGATTGCCAAAAAACGTGGAATGGCTTGAATCGTTATCAAATTTGAACCCATTAGTAGTTTTGGACAAACAGAAGCAACATTATTATTTCTAACTTTATTTCAAGGAAATCTTGGACAACAGTGAAATTGGCTTAGAATAAATTTTTTGGCCAAATACTGATGAGGCTGACGTTGAATAGTTTTGGGTGGACATTGCTAACCATACAGATGCCTTAGGCAAACGCGACTTCCATGATCTAGGAAATTTTGCTTTGTTGGTCTTACCATTCAGCAATGCATCTGTTGAAAGTATTTTCGCAAATGAATCTAATTATAATAAATCTCAGGAACAAGATGCAATAAAGTCTGCATATTTGAGGATATATGGCTAATAATAACGTTTGTTGCAATACTGTTCAACTTACCAGCACAATGCTGTCCCTGTTTACATCCGATATGTATGAACAGAGTGAAACAGAAAATGTGTCTGAATATTTAGATTTATTTTTGTGTGGCAGAGACGTACCACTATGATGATTCAGCTCATTCATTGCATGCTGATGTGTCATTATTTTATAGCATATATTTTCCATTTTATAACATCTGTCATTTATTGTTTATATCTATTTTCACCTTACATTTGCACCGCTAAACTGCACAATTGACCAGTTTTTGTGTGGCCAGAATAAGTTTTGTTTCTAAAAATATAAATAGCATAATTATGTTCGTCTTTAACTACTTTTAAATAAAGTTTCACTAAATTCAAGTCATTTATTATTGGGCTACTTTTTGGCGGTTTTCGATATATTTTTTGGCGGTTTTTTAAGAATTATCTGGCAACCCCCTGCATGTAACAGTCACTCTCCACTAATTCCATGTAAACATAGGCATGTAAGTCACTCTCCACTAATTCCATGTAAACATAGGCATGTAACAGTCACTCTCCACTGATTCCATATAAACATAGGCATGTAACAGTCACTCTTCACTGATTCCATGTAAACATAGGCATGTAAGTCACTCTCCACTAATTCCATGTAAACATAGGCATGTAACAGTCACTCTCCACTGATTCCATATAAACATAGGCATGTAACAATCACTCTCCACTGATTTCATGTAAACATAGGCATGTAAGTCACTCTCCACTAATTCCATGTAAACATAGGCATGTAACAATCACTCTCCACTGATTCCATATAAACATAGGCATGTAACAATCACTTTCCACTGATTCCATGTAAACATAGGCATGTAACAATCACTCTCCACTGATTCCATGTAAACATAGGCATGTAACAATCACTCTCCACTGATTCTATATTGTTGTTGTTTAATACCCATAATGTGAAAGTCAACTCTTTTGAGCGCACTGAAAAGGACGTTAAGTGGCGAATTGTAGTAGCTTCCCTCATATCCAGAGCATGCCGATGAAGGTGAACTGCTGTCCTCCAGGCGGTTGTGCTATGCTTGGCTTCATCTGCGTGGCGCTTACTACGAGGATCACATTGATCCACATTTTGTCAGCCAGACTGCCTTGAAATAAGCCTGTTTGCAGAGAACTCTACATGGAATAGAGATTGTGGTCTTGGTCAGAAGTGTATTGACCCTGATGCGACGTCCGGTCAGTATGTTTGCCTGACTGGGCTAGCTTCTCCGTTCCCCCTGATTCCATGTAAACAGAGATGTAGCAGTCACTCGTCACTGATTTCAAACATAGGCCTGTAGCATTCCCTCTTCACCTATTCCATGTAAACATAGGCATGCAACCAGACACTCTTTACCGATCCCATGTAAACAGAGACATGTAACAGTCACATTCGACTGATTCTATGTAAACATTTGTCTCCAAAAGTAACTCTCCACCAGTCAAAAATAAACATTTATTTCCATCTTTATGATGTGAGGGTGACCACAATGTGGGAGACTTTATCATGCTAGGTGTTAAGCGTTTTATATTCGTCTTTTGTACAATCATTGCTCATTTAGACTGGGACTCCGGAATCTTCATTAAAGTTTGTAATCTTTTTCAGTGTCTCGAGAGGAGAGTGGGCATGAACAACACCCTCATTTTCTTATCTGCATGCTGTAGGCAATCCAGATGTATATGTGCTGCTGGCATGTCTGCCAGGCCGTGCCAATTTACGCTGGTGGTACCTTTATTGAATTTGGTGTGCAGGTGGCCAGTTCAGAGACTACGTATGATAACCTCGTCTTTTCTGGACAGCTAATAGTATACGTCATCTGCGTGGTGTTTGATGTATTCTTTCTGCCTCTTTACATTATATTGACCTTTGATTATGGCTTTTGCCTATTCATAATTTTGCTCCATCTTTATCTAGTCTGTCAATATTCTCATTTCCCTCGATGTTAAGAGTGTGATATATCTATTTAATCATTACTTTCTGAAACATTTTCGACAAGGTTGCCCTCAATTAATTCCATTCGCTGTTCTTATGGGATTTCAGTGCTGTTATGACTGACTGTGCATCAGTTAGTATCACGATTTCCCCCATGTATGTGGTTGCTGTGTTGTAGGGCCATTTCTTTTGCGGTCTTAAGAACTATTTCGTCTCTAAGGTTGCTTGAGCGCATGTCCATGGCAACAGGTATCATTTGTAGCTGAACCACCTGTATTGGCATGTGTTTACCTGTCTGATAGATAATTAGTGTCTATGTACTCATCATATAATGAATGTGTTTTCTCTCCAGGTATGACTGCATGCCTTTTTCTTTTACCGCTTATATTTTATTTTTTCTTTCAGCCCTGGGAGTGTGCATACCCAGGTGAGAGTAGTGCTAAGTGGCTGTATCAACCTTGGTATTGTTTGTGGGATCAAGATGCTGAGCAGTGCATGAGCTGTAGTGGTCAGCGACCCAAAGCTGACTGCTAGCATCAGATAAAGCGACCTAGAGCTACCAAGACCCTTCACACCTCCATGTGATGATCTTGAATAACAGGCTCCAACAGAGCAGACTAAGGAAGAGGGATCAAAAAGGGAAGGCTAACCCAGTACCCAAAAATGCCCTGCTTAAGTCAGATGTGTCGGACCGAAAAGGCACAAATATTGCAGTCAAGCTGTAAAACTATGACACAATGCATTCCATTCTTCGGACTGCATCCTGCTACTTGCAAAGCCCTTTTCAGGGGTTGGTAGCGAGAGTTTGAGAATGAGCGAAGAAGAAGAATTTGTTTGTGACAGCACTAGGCTCTTGAATGTCAATATGTTTGTGTTTGCCATGAAGTTACTTCTCTTAAGTCTCCCCTTTCCCTGGCTATTCATTCTTTGGTGCATTGGGTGGTTCAGGAGTCTCTTGTATTTCTCTGTCTGCTGTATTACTTTTATGTATCCTCCATCAACTGGAAGTCTATCATTGTTTCTAGTGCCTCTATAGTCATGAACTTCATGGTCCTGATGAGGATGCGTGTAGTTTAGTTCTGAACTCTACTTATCTAACCAATCAGCATTATAAGGTGAAATGCATTCTGCTCCAAAAATAAATGAAGAGAAATAAAACAGAATATTTAACTTACAGACAGCGTCCAATCTGGGGAATGAGAAAATGTTGGACAGGTCCTCCGCTCTGAGATAGAGGTGGAGTTCTCTGCTGGAGATTTGAGTACATTTGTTGTTGCTGTGGCGACTCTGCCTGCCTAGGAGGTGAAGAAGTGGTGTAGTGAGGCTGCTGCTGTTCTGGAGGTTTGAGTACAGGAAAAGACTGAAACTTCAGTTGTGCCTCATTCTCATTTGGCTTGTCCATCAATTCCTGTGTCAGAAAGAGTTTAGATGTCAATTGGATTAAGGCTGCTGTTATAAAATACTTTAATAGTATAATAAACAATATTTAATCATTATTTAATTGCACTAATGGGAAAAATGTAACCATTAGCTAAAAGAATAATTGAAAAAATTTAATTTTTAATTATTGGAATAACTGAAAACAGTTAATCATTAATTAATAGAATAATAGAAAAGATTTAACCATTAATTAATAGAATAAATGAAAACATTTAGTAATTTAAACAAATAAAAAACATTTAACAAGCTAATTGAATAAGTGAAAAGTATTTATCATTAATTAATAGAACTAAAAGCATTTAATTGCTACTTAATTTGACACTTAAAAACATGAAACCATTAATTAATGGAATAATCAAAGGTATTTAACAATTAATTAACTGAATAATCAAAAACAGGTAACAGTTCATTTAAAAATTAAATTATTTCAGTCGATTCACTGACCAAAGCATTTAATTATTAATTAAAAAAACATTTAACCATTAATTAATGGAATAATATAAAACATTTAACAGTTAAATTAATGGAAGAATGTAAATAATTTTATAGTTGAATCAACTGAACAATCAAACAATCGTTAAATAATCCAAAATTATTTCATAGTTAAACCAACAGAATGATTTAAATAATTTAATATTTGAATCAATTGAACAATCAAAGAATCGTCAAATAATCCAATACATTTAATATTTTATTAATTGATGATATCATCAAGAGATGCATGGAAAGAAGTCAGATTTTACCATCAAAGTAAAAGATAAAATAAATTTGAAATCTAATGCAGCTGATCTTCAATGTGGAATGACAACTGATCTAAGAATTCGAGGTGACTTAATTCAGGTTTATAAGATGATCAGAAGAATGGATAAATTAGACTATAACAAGTTTTATAAAATACAGCCACCCACAATAACAAGAGGGCATAGCTACAAGTTGACTAAAGAGAGGTCCATATTAGATATTAGGAAATATTTTTTTAGTCAAGAAAGTGGTGAATGCTTGGAATGCATTGCCAGAGGAGGTAGTGGAGGCAGGGACAGTTAATGCATTTAAGAATAAATTGGATGCGCATAGTTTTTAGAGCAAGGTGATGTAAATTAAACTAGTTGTATACAGACTCTGCAGGGTCTTCTAAACCAGTATAAAGAAGTTAAGTTAATCTGGGTTATTTTGTTCAAAATAGTATGACAGATTGGCAAAACAATAAGCTTTCATTTTAAGCTGAATAAGCACCTGTACTGTTGTAGGAAGTCCTGGCAATGCCTGTCCTGGCTGCGGTGACAACAGCTCTGCTCTATCACAGCCCTGTGAAGCAGAGTGGGACATTTGGGTCGCAGAATAATATGATGTCTGAAGGTGCGGCGGCTGCTGTGACTGCTGACTCGAGGGTTGTGTTGACAGCTGATGGAACGGCTGTGTCTGATCTCGCTGCTGCTGCAAGTCATGCGCCTGCTGTTGTTTATGCTGCTGCTTCAGCTCAAGCTGTTTTTGCTGTACTTGCTGTGAGCGCCGAATGACGTTCTGCTGGTGCACCAAGAACCCCTCTTGGTCTTTCTGGCTCATGCGGGAGAGTTGGTTTTCCAGTTTTTCCTTCTGCCCAGGTGTGAGACTCAAGAACAAGGTGGAATCAGCGATCTGGCAGGTTTATAAATAATAATACATCATTATAAGAATAAGAAGTTGTCACACTGTGTCACACTAGATGTGGATGCTGTTACAATATTGAGTGTGGATGATGTGTTACAATATTGGATGTAGCTGCTGTGTTACAATATTGTGTGTGAGTGTTGTTACAATACTGGATGTTGGTGCTGTTACAATATTGAGTGTGGATGCTGTGTTACAATATCGAATGTGGAGGATGTGCTACAATACTGGACGTGGGTGCTGTTACAATATTGTGTAGGCTTCGCAAAGTGTGTCACCATTTAGAAAAGTTTGCTAACCACCTGCCTAAGGTACACAGTGAATTAAAACAATAATTTGAAGCAATAAAATATGTTCCAGCAATAGAGAAACAAAAGCAAGGTATGAAGATAAATCTTGAACATTCATTTATTAATCTTCATCAATCATTCCCTGGATAGGACCTGTGGCCCTGTACTATAGAAGAAAGAATAGGCCCACTGTACTATAATGCATACTGTAAAGAGGGGTGTGCATGGGGTTGGAAATATCAGGGAAAACAAACTGCTACAGAAACCACCATGGAGATATCTAGTCTTGGCCCTATGCTTCATTAGCAGCGATTTAGAGTAAGAAAAAGGATCTTCATCATGTACCATGATGACTGGCCTAGGAGATCATGGTTCTTCCTAACTTCATGGTCCTAGAGCTGCTGATCAAGTCTGTTGTTCAGACTGTAAACTGGGCACTGCAGGACTCAACTATAATCTGTTTAACAGATTAAGGGTCAGACAGAGATACATACATACATATGACGATGTAGGGAGGACATAGAATATGAACACATCCACCAAATAGGTTGGATCCACAATAAACAATAATGACAGAGTCACAGCTTGACCCTGAAGGTAAATTGTATGGAGATGAGAGATGCCTGAGACAGACTGCCATGTTTATGAGGGCCATAGATGTGATTTGAGGAATAAGTTGTATGGAAATGGGAGAAGTCTGCTGCCGAAGACAGGTGTACCGGACCGAAAGGTGCAAATATCAGAGTCAAGCTGTAAACTAGCGACACAGCGCATTCTGTTCTCCAGACTACATACTGCTACTTGTAAAGCCCTGTTCAGGGCTTGATAGCGACAGTTTGAGAACCAACGTTGAAGAAGAAGAAGTCTGAGACAGACAATCAAGTTTAAGAGGCACACTTATGTGGTGATTTGAGGGATAAAGTGTATGGTGATGAGAGACATTTATGAGGAAAACAGATGTGATTACATGAGGGCTAAACTCTATGACAATACAACAAGCCTGAGAGACCATCAGTTTTTATGAAGTATCTAGTGGTTATTTCAGGAATAAACTGTGTGGTGACAAGAGAAGCCTGAGGCAGACTGCTAACCTTTGGAGTAAATATAGTTATTTGAGCAGAAGACACACAAGAGTGAAGTCAGTTGTTGAACCCTCAACTATAAATAATGTACAAAAACTAACAATAAAACATAGAAAGGAATAATTGCTGTGACAAAATATCATAGCTTTTTGAATAAATGAAAGATAACCAGCTATTTAAAAAAATGAAGCAAAATGAGAATTGTCACGCATGAAGAAAAGTGAGACAACATTTAAAACAAATTAATACTGTGCAGAAAAATCTAGTGCCATTGTATTGTTTGTACAAACAACAACAAAAGAAAAGCAACAACAAAATGAAAACGAGATACTAATCTGCGCACAAATGTTGAAACTTGTTATGTCAATTTATTTTCTTTTTGGGGCATCTGACTAGCGTAGTGGTAGAGTCTACACTTTTTATGGCAAAGACACAAGGTTCAATCTCCGTTACCGGTCAATCCAGCTGTAAATGTGTACCTGACTTACAGTTAGGGAAGGAAAAGGCAGCGAGGAAGGCAACTGGTCATCCCATATTAATAAACAAGAGTTGGCTTAGTACAATCATGTCTCTAACACATCATTTTACAACCGTGGGTCTACTATTATATTACAGAACTTTACATTCTAACAAAACAAAAATCCCTAAAAATTGATGTTACGCTAATCCAACATTACTGCCTTTCCAGCAGACACACATGTACCTTCCGAGCTGACACTACATGAGTTCAAAGCAGACTCGTAGGTACCTTTCCAGCAGACTCGTTAGGTACCTTTCCAGTAGAACCATACATGCCTCCTGAGCTAACATAGATGAGTTCAAAGCAGTCATAGGTACCTTCCCAGCAGAGTCATAAGTACCTTGCCAGCAGACTCATAAGTACCTTCCCAGCAGACTCATACGTACCTTCCCAGCAGAGTCATAAGTACCTTCTCAGTAGAGTCATAGGTACCTTCTCTGTAGACACATGGGTACCTTTAACACTAGACGAGTTCAATTCAGAATTTTAAGGTACCTTTTGAGCTGACACTAGATATTTCAAAGCAGACTCAAGGTACCTTCCCAGCAAACACTAGATGAGTTCAGACTTGTAGGTACCTTCCCAGAAGGCTCATTAGGTACTTTCCCAAAAGAACCATAGGTACCTGCTGAGCTGACACTAAATGAGTTCAAACCATACCCATAGGTACCTCCTGAGCTGACTCATAGAAGTTCTTTGAGCAGCATAAAAATAATGATGGTTCCGGGGATTAATATGCAGAGCAGCGCATGAGTTGCAGCGGTCAGTGACCTATAGCTGACTGCTAGCATCAGGGTCAGCGAACCACAGCTGCCAAGACCCTTCTATACCTCAGTGAGGTGATCCTGGATAACAGACTGCAACAGGGCAGACTGGCTAAGGAGAAGAAATGGTTGCTGAAGTCGGATGCGTTGGACCGAAAGGTGCAAATATCACAGTCAAGCTGTAAACTATGACACAACGCATTCCGTTCTCTGGACTACATTCTGCTACTTAAGCCCTTTTCAGAGTTTGGTAGCAGGAGATTGAGAACGAGCCAAGCCAAGCCCTAATGATGATTCCTGTAGCACACTGATTGCACACATTACTGATCCATTCTCTCAAAGCTGATCCTTGTTTGAATCCTGCTGTCTCAACATCTCTGAATCATCAATTGCCATGTCACAACAAACAACATGATGCATGTCAAGCCCCAAACAAGAAAGACTCTCACACGAAATAAAATATAACATCAGAAATTCTAGTCCTACTGCTGTCCCACTGTGGGATACTTGGAAACGAAAAGACAGATAAACTCGCACAAGCCAAAGGTGGAGGCACACAGACTCGCCATCCAGAGCTATAAAGAAGCAAAGACATTCATCAAACAATCCACGAGGACAGAATGGAGAGATCAGCACAAAGAATACAAGTAAGAAAATGACAGCATTGAAAAACTTGGCAGAGATGGGCAGACAAAGATCTTCTGACTCAGAACGGGAGTGCTCCACAATCGTATGTGGCAGTGTCTCTAAGACCCATTCTGTCAAGGTGGGCCTTGAGTCTGCAATGTCCTGTTCTGAAGATCTTTGTCTGACCATCGCTCTTACAGCAAAAGTATAGAGCTTGCACCTTGGTTGCAACATCCTCCAGTTTATGCAACTCAGAAAAACTTCAACCATGTACAGTAAAATTTATCGGCACACATCAGAAACAGCTTTATCTTTGGTGACACGTCTCTACTTCATAAATGTAGTCTCCACTTCACAAAAGTAGTCACAATCTCACAAAAGTAGTCACCACCTCACAAAAGGAGTCACCACCTCACAAAAGGAGTCACCACCTCACAAAAGTATTCTCCACCACACAAAAATAGTCACCACCTGACAAAATGTAATCTCTCCCTCACAAAAGTAGTCTCCACCTCATAAATGTTGTCACTACCTCACAAAAGTAGACCTCTTATCTTAGAAATGTAGTCTCTAACACTTCATCCCCATAACCAGTGTCTAATATGGAACTACATTTCTCGTATTACCCCAGCTTTTTGGAAGAGACAAGAAATAAGATCACCTGGCCACAACTTACCTTGATGGGGATCATAGCTTTTACGTTTGCCGAGTCCTTTTCCTTTGGGTTCTAGGAAAATAAAACCACCATTGACTACCAAGGTTATAAAGTTGAACTGGTACCAAACAGGTGAAGGGAAATGAGCACATTATTTACATAAATGTTTTAATCTTTTGGGATACTTAGACATTTTTGGCACAGATTAGATACATATCTTGAGAAATTTAGAGACACATCCGGGCAATGCACTGATATCAATATTTATGAAAATTTAAATAGAAAAATATTTGGGGAATTTTAAATAAAATGGAAATTGAAAGAAATATTTAGAGACATTAAGAGAAGCATTGAGAAAAATTGACGGTATACGTTATTAACTAATGTACATTAGTCAGCCTCAAACCATTACAACAAAATGAATAACAACATAAGTGTCACGGAAAAGATGGGACAAACAATTTTAATTTGATACAAAAATAATGTCCTGTGAAACTAAGGGGCAGAAATTTACAGCTCTGTTCAAGCGACTAGAAGCCAAAAGGAAAGACATCTTTTATATTAGCGATCAACAGCAGATTTCTTCAATTGTGTCACCCTAGCTGGGCTTACAAAAAATTGTCAGTTACCCATTTCAATAGTGAAAAGACTACCAGAAAGCACAATTTTGGCGTTATCTAATTGACTCTATTTGGAGACCCTAACAAGAATTTAATTTACTTGAGCAGCAAACATAAAACTCTGATGCATCCCGGACACAACTCAAAAGAGTTGGTCTGGTGGCCGCCTTTATGAAAGCCACACATCAAGTCTGAACACAGACAAGCGTTTTACTGGAAACCAAGCTAAGGATTTACAAAACTTGCTGCACAACTCCGAAACCTGGACTATTCTGCAGAGAGATCATGGACGCATTAAAGACTTCCAATTGTGCATTCTTGTGAACCACTGGTGTGACTGGGTCACAAACGATGAAGTCCTCTGACGAACAGGCCTCAAAAGCACTGTCTCCATGCTAGACTGTTGCAGGCAGTCCTCATTTGGCATACCTTACTGAGAGTGTTGTCGTCCACCATCTCTTAAAGCAGGACATGAACATCAGGAATAAAAACAACCCTCTTTGTCATGGTTCCGTCCCGCAATACCTAACTCAGTAAAATCAGAATGACATCACTAAAGGCAGCATAGATCTCAGCCAATCATTGTGGTCATAGACAATTAGTACGACGTGCCCTTGTCACCTAAGCGAACCACCTATCTATCCACGTTTTTGTCCTAACATAGTATCTGAGTCATACTTGTCCACATTATTGCACTTTTTATTTGAAAGAGGTATGATTGAAGTAATTGTATCAATCGCTGTAAAATATAGATAATCAAAAGGCACATTTTTGGCTGATTTGATTTGATTATTTGAGTAAGTAATTGTAGGCATATAGAAAACACTGCATTTCAGATCAAGTGTTAGAGACTACAATGTGCTAGGTCCCAGTCTTTTATGAGGTGAGGAGACGGTTTCCTTTCATTACTGCCATGCCTTCCATAACAGTACCCTATTTACAGCTAGGTAAACTGGAGTGCATAGCTCTAAAAGGAGTGAACACTACCTTTGATATGACAAACAAGTGTTCTAACTACCTTAATGTCCCTAATATCTGTATGACCCTAATGTCATATCGAGATATCTAGAAAGTATATCGTGTGTGTGTGTGTGTATATATATATATATATATATATATATATATATACATATACACACACACACACACATATATATAATTTGTTGTTGTTATGGATCCAGCAGCATCTGGGCTCTCGTCCTTCGGCCAAATGCCATGTAATGGTATCTGCTAATGTTTGTCAGCTGTTGCCTAGTCCATACACTGTTCTTTGTATCTGGTCACAGAGGAAGAAGCATTTTCCTAAAAGCATTGAGCTCTGAGCACTCAAAAGAGATGATGATCATCAGTTTCATATAGGTCAGCTGGCACTCCGGAGTATATATATATAATTTGTAATAAGATTCGTTCTATTCTTCTTAAGAATCAACATCACCACACTCCAGGCATACTAATAGGTGTTCAGTATCTCTGAGCCAATGCCTAAGAGTGTGGATACTGATGGTTTCTGTAGTTTGTTGGTTGAACACACTCCTGCTCCACCCTCTCCTTGATTTCACAGTACTGCAGTCTCTGTATTGTTGATTCAACTATTGCGATGTCAACATACAACAGGTGGTCGTTGATAAGACTTCAAAATGTCGCTCCTATCCATTTGAAATGTGCCCATAATGGGTACTTGTATAGTCAGGATCCCAGCTCTTTTCACCCAAAAAGCCAGCTGGAATCACATGTGTCGGGTCAAAAGGCATAGATAGTGCAGCTTCATTGTAAACTATAAACTTTTATAATGTCCTTTTCAGGACGAACACAGAAGAAGAAATTTGTTGATCTCTAAACTAGACTTGTTCCTGGGAGCGCCTCTATGCCAATGCGGCAGCTGTTGCTGGAAGTAGCTCTGTGCTACTGTTGCAGGGATCAGCTCTGTGCCATAGCGAGAGTTGTTGCTGTGAGTGGTTCTGTGCCAGCTGTTGCTGGCAGCGACTGTACCAAAATGACAGCTGTAGCTGGGAGCAGCTGTGCCACAGTACTGGCTGTTGATGGGAGCTGCTTATAGTAGTCAATGTTACTTTACACAAATAAATGGGAAGGTCTGATTTACAATACAATTAGGATAATAAAGTCATAATATCATAATCTGAACCATAATAAATCTAGTGTCCCAAAATAATGTTCACACTATTTGAGCTATTTCAGAGACCATATTATGGACAACCTGTTTGCACCCTTCGTATTTGCCACTGCAATGACTATGTTGTGTGTGTGTGTGTGTGTAGTCATTCTGCTGTATTTAGTTTCCAGGCAAAGGGTATAAGTGTACTAGACAAAATGGCAGAGGTAAACAAGTTTTCTTTCGAGCAAATGAAAATGGATTAAAGTATTTTAGAAATATCAGAATATGATTGAGGTGCAGAGACGATGGAGGACAGGATTCCATTACTGCCGCTGTCGTGTGTAACAATTACATGATTATGCAACAAGTTTTTTGGGTTTTTTCTGCATTCGCCATTTACTATTCCTCAAGACTATGTTTTTATTTTGCGCCTGTTGGCCATGTGCATCTGAATTCGTCATTCATTTTATGTAAGGAACTGCTTTCTCCTGCATTTTTTAAGTGTTTGCTTCCCCGGGGCAGCGGTCGGTGCTGTGATTGGGGAGCGAACCCAGCACCTTCAGGTTAGGAGCCGTGTCACTTAACCACTAGCCCACGCAACAAGTATGAGAGGAAATGAAGTTTGCGAGTGATGTAAAGAAGGGATGGCGCAGCAGGAAGAAAATGATAACGGACAAAAGAAGTGTGGATGTGATGTTGCAGACTTTCACAAGATCCCCACAGAAGTCTATAAGGCAAAATCCATGTGAGTCAGGTGTAATCAAGTACCCATCGCATTTTAGTGCAATCAAAATGTGTAAGTCCTACATTACCAGACTGCTTCATTCTATGAACGAGGACGACCCAGACGTCTCAAATTTTGTGAAACCATATTTAATGTCTGTCACAAGCTGTTCTATGGCTGTTGCAGATGATTTATTGCTGCCAATGGCGGTCATTTCCAATACCTTTAAGTTTAAGATATATTACATTTTAAAAAGTTCATGCTTCCTGTTATTTATGGTCGAGATATTAATGTTTAAAAAGCACAAACTTTTTTTTTGGTTGGGGGGGGGGGGGGGGGGGGGGGGGCGCACTATATCCTACTGCATATCTTACTCCCTCATTCTCTGACCTCAAGTTAAGAACCCCTGCTTTTGGGGATGAACAAATTTGATCCTTGAACATGAACAGTATTTAAAAACCACTCTGTTGGGATCAAGATGCTGAGCAGCGCATGAGCTGCAGTGGTCAGTGACCCATAGCTGACTGTTAGCATCAGGGCCAGCGAACCATAGCTACCAAGACCCTTCTACACCTCCACGCGGTGATCCTGGATAACAGGCTGCAGCAGGGCAGACTGGCTAAGGAGAAGGGATCGAAGAGGGAATGCTAACCCAGTACTAAAAAAAATGCTTGCTGAAGTCGGATGTGTTGGACCAAAAGGTGCAAATATCGCAGCCGAGGTGCAAATATCGCAGCCGAGCTGTAAACTACGACACAACGCATTCCGTTCTCTGGACTACATTCTGCTACTTTCGCCCTTTCAGGATTTGGTAGTGGGAGATTGAGAATGAACGAAGCAGAAGAAGAAGAAAAACCACTCAGCAGTTAGCTAGCTCCATTAAATAGTAGCTAAACATTTACCATTGTAGGTAACTCTGTAGCACTTTGGATTTTGGTGTGCTGGATCTTGAGTCTATATAACTAGCAAGTAGATTTAAAAAATGATGGCTATAAATTACAATTTGTCTTGAACAAACAATCACGATGGAAGTAAATCAAAAGCTTGTTGTGGTCAACATGATCCATAATTCGTGGTAGCACACATAATTAGAGATAGCCCAGTGGTTAGTGCACTGGCTGTCCAGCCGAGCGACCCAGTTGACGTAGAAAATGTTTTCAATGGCAAAAAAGCTTTAATACCAGAACAAGCCTGGGAAGTGCAGACAACCGAATTGATGCTGACAACATCCCCATAGTGTGTCATTGGCTAAGAAAATGTGGGTCTAACATCATATTCGCAAGATGGGGACGGCGTGGTCTACTGACACAGCTCACAACCGGAAGATGCTGGGTTCACTCCCCCATCATATAACCGGCCGTTACTCTGGGGAAGCAAACCCTTAGAAAATGCATGCCAAAATCTGTTTGCTCTGGGCCGATAAAGGCAAAATAAAAACACAGTGCAACGCACACCTCCTTGGGAAATAGAAAAATAAGGAAAATGCAAAAAACAAAAACAAGGATGCAGACATCACCTCTGGTGTGCATTGGTTAAGAAAAATTGGGCCTAACATCATATCAGCAAGACGCCACACAGCGAGTAAACTGTGTTTTAATTTTGTTAATTTTAATAATACATTGGCAATAATTAAAATTTGGCTTTGAAGAAACAATAAAAAATATACATTGTAAGTTTCCAAGAACACTGTGTTTGCTAATTATGTGCAGTCTCATGGAAGCAGATTAAGTGCATACCAATGCATGTGCCCTCATTCATACTGTGATATCAACAGGTTAAAGGCCACATGTCTCCCATTGCTTGCATTTATTTATAGACTTGACATCACAGGATTCCAGTGATGTCAGGAATTCCCATTTGACCTGCAGTTAACAGAAAGTTTATTTAGACCCATGCTTGCACCTTTATTTTTAGAATTGACATAACTGCAAGCGGGACTGACAAAGAGAATTGTGAGTATTAATTATTAAAAATGTCAGTCTACTTAGTTAATACAAATTATTATGACCAGCTTTCATTGACTATTTTTTGTGGCTGACTAGTTATTGTCATTTGAAGCAAATCGTGCTAAAAAACAAAACTCTTGGCCTTTCTTTGATAATGGGTTACAGCAGTTCTTCTGATATACTCGGCTGTAATTGAAATGGGTTTATGGTCCTCCTGGCTGTAATGCAATTTCAGGCTCCTCTGTCAGCTCAACACTATGGGGGTCATAGTGTTAAACGGCTAATTGGCCGAACTGCTGCGACACAGCATATCTCTATGAGCATGAACTTGGATGTGATTGAGGGGGTGTCTTTGCTAGTATGTTTCACTTGGCCATGATTGCTCTTTGAGGCTGCCAAACAGTTATGTCTCTATATTTCTACTTGGCTGAATATTTTTTTAAAAACCCTATTCGATACAGTCGTAATATATATATATATATATGAAATTCTTTAGAGGCTATTAGAGACCATTAACATATCTTGCTTACTTAGTCGCTCCTCTTCTACCATGATGTGTAGAGGTATTAATATATCTTAGAACTTTATTTACATATTTGTTTTAATGAACTTAAAGGACAACATAGATCTAAGAAATACCACTGTACGGAGAAACATACATTACGTGCTAAACAATTACAGCAAAAAAATGGAAAAAATGAGTGACTATAACAGATCTACTTACAGTTTTAGCACTGGTAGAGGTGTGAGATAATGTAGGAGATAAGTTCTGTGATTGGAAGTCAGTGCTGGAACTATCCCCAAAGACTGATGAATGTGAAGTGTAAGTGCTGGTAGGTAGACTGGAAACATCGTTGAATGCTGACGGCTGTGGGGTGTAAGCGATAGAGACATCACCAAAGGCTGGCGAATATGATGTATGAGTCCCGGATGAAGAAAGAGACATTTGCCGAGAGTTCACTGTTTGGGCCGTGCTCATGATAGTAGTTTGATGAGATTGTGTTGTGGTGGTTGCCACCGCTGTAAATGGCGCAGATGAAATGACTATCGGTGTGGTCACAGCCCCGAAGCTGGAAGTGGGAACAGATGATGCGCTCGAGAGGTCATTAACAGATCCTGCCATATGCAGCATAGTCTGTAGGTGTGAGTTAGGCTGGTTCGAGTCTGTGACCACTTCTTGTTTTATCACAGGCATTTGTGGGATCTGATGGCCAAATGAGCTACTCAAGGTCAAGGCTGGTTGGGTTTTTAGATGCTGGATCTGCGTTTTGCTAACGTCTGCCGAGGTCTGGTAAATGGTGACCGGAGAGCTACTGAATCCAGCTGATGTGGTAAACACAATTTGAGTTGATGGCACAGAAGAAACACTAGTCTCAACTTTAAAATATCCAGTATCATCAGAATTTGCCTTCACAAAAACTTTGCCATCGGCCTGTGCTGTTATGAACACATTTTTCTGTTCTGAAGACACAGGGATGTTGTGGGGCTCAAGTTTTAGTTGCCCATCAAAGCTCGAGTTAAAACCACCTGGGTTTACACCTTGTTGATTGAATCCTTTTATCTCCAAATGGTAGCCAGAAGGAACACTGACTTGTGGTCTTCTGATGCTGGCTGTGGCAGATGCTAAAGAAGTGGCGGGTTTAAGCTGAGTGGCCAGGGGACTAGCGGAACTGGTAGATGGCTGAAGAATAAGCTGTTGACGATTAGCAGAGAGGACATACACCTGGCCATTGGAAGTTATAAACTTCTGCTGTGGGTTTAAAGTGATGTTTTGTTCATGTGTGTTCTGAAACTGTGCTGCCGTCTGCTGGAAAGAAGCAGTGTTATTACTGATAGTCACATTCACGATGGGTTGGGCATTTTTGAACTGAGGCTTGAGAGTTTTTGATTTACTCTTGACATGTTTTGTGGCTGGTTTAAACGATGAAGGTGTTGATGTTTGTGAAGGAGGCTGGGTCGTGATCAAGGGAAAACAATCAGCAGAGTCCTCAAGGAAACTAATACCTTCCTCAAAAGATTCCAAGTCGATGTCAGACATATCCAGTGCCTGTTTGAGAATGTTCATTCCTTGGTTATTTTTGCCCCCAGGGAAGTCCAACATGAGGTCTGGTGTCGGGGTTGGAGTAGGGGTGGACGGAGTTGGAGTAAGTACCGGCGTAGATGAGTCTGAGCAAGCACTTGGGGTGGGCGTCCTGACACTTTTACCACCCAGCATGCTAGAGATAAGTCTTTGAGATGGAGCAACGTTTGTCATAAGTGAAGGCGATTGGTTGCTCTTCGGCTGCAGGACAAACTGCTGCTGCTGACCATTCTGCTGAATGACCAGCTGGGGAGTCGCCTGCTGGAACTGAGCATTGATGTCTGCCAGAGTCACCCCACCCTGTGGGTTCCGCTGAACGTGTAGCTGGGGCATGGTTAAGCTGCCAAGTTGCCCAAAGCTGAGTACCTGACCGTTGACGAAGATATTTTGACCAGGAACTAGTCCTGTGATCTGGCCGCCACTGCCAGGTATAACTCCAGAGTTGTTGATAAAATTCATAACCGTGCCCTAATTTTGTAGGAGAAAACAAAAACATGATAAACAGGCTATTTCCATGGCAACAGCGAAAGAAATCATATTTATCAAAGAAACAGGTACATAATTGTATACCATATTGTCTAAAATATAGTGCAGTCGAGAATATAATACAACTGTATTTCTTTGAAAGTGTTCCAGTAAAAAATATATTATGGTAAATATAATGCAAACCAAATGCTCTGAAGATGTTTAACCTTAAAAATATGGGATAGCAAATATTCAACCCTAAAGCTTTGACAGTGTTTACCATGAAAAATATGTAATAACAAATATAATACAGCCCTAAAGCTTAGAACGCGTTCCCATGAAAAATATGTGATAGCAAATATAATACAACCATAAAGCTTTGAAGTAGAATAATACAGTGAAGCAGAATTAACATCAAGACAGAAAGATTTACAGAAAACTGAAAAAGTGGAACAATAGCAGGACTAACAGTAAGACAAATGTGGGATATGTAATTCAAAGTTCTATCATAGCCAGGAGAGGATTATGATGGCAAATTTGCCACTTGTAACGAAATGCCCAAATGTATGCACTTCTTCTTTGCCGCTCATCCTGAAAAAGATGTGACTAAGTTTACAGCCAGCCTGCGATATATGTGCATTTCATTCTATTTCAGATGGCACTTATTGGGTACTGGGTTTGCTTTCCCACTGCAATCATTATTCTCTTAGCCAGACTACACAAGTGCAACTTGCTTCCAGGACTGCCAATTGAGGGCAGAATAGGGTCTTGGCCAGCTATGGTTCACTAGCCCTGATGCAAGCAGCCAGCTATGGGTTGCTGGCTGCTGCCAGCTCATTCCCTATGCTGTATGTCCAGTCCCCAAATGTCTGTACAACACATAGCCTCTGACAGCAGAAGCTGAGTGCCTGGATTTCTTAAAGTGTTTAGGTCTGCCTCTACGGATCGGGGGATTCCAGAACAGAGACTGTCTTGTAATATCATCTGCTTTCCCGCAATGTGTCCTATCCAATGTCAGTGCCTTCTCCTTACGTTAACTGTTACTGATATCTACCCAGTTGTGTTTTAAAGTTCCACATTAGGAACTTTATGATATCATTTTAATCCCTCTATTCAATGCAGGGACCCACTGATGAAAGATTTAACTTTTTCGGTTACCCTTCATTGTTCTACACATTACAGAGTCATACAATATGATAAACTTTACATTGAACAAAACCTTTAAAAAAAACTTGCATTAAGACAAAGTGCCAAATCAAATATGCAGATATCGCAGAGTAGATGTGTATTGTGGCTGCGTCAGACCAAAAGGTGCAAATATCACAGTGAAAGCTGTAAACTAGCGAAACAACACAATTCTGGTCTCCGGACTTCATCATGCTACTTGTAAAGCCATGTTCAGGACTTGGTAGCAGAAGATTGAGGACGAATGCAGAAGAGGTAAATTGCGAAACAACACACACATTTTATGCTAAAAATACATAGCTCAATCAAAGAAGAAAATGGACACATACCTGCTGTTGTCCCATGCCAGTTTGGTTCATTGAAGGCTGAGCAATAAGCTGTACTTGGTTGCCCTGACCTCCACCTGTATTTACTACCTGTAACCCCTGGCCTGATGATGTTATAAGGGTCGGTTGTGAATGGATCAGCTGACCTCCTTGCCCACTTTGGTACTAAATTTGGAAAAAAATGGAAAGGATTATGCACAATTAAATAAAAATGATTTTGCCACATGGCTTGGCTTCGTTCTCAATCTCCCGCTACCAAACCCTGACAAGAACTTAAGTAGCAGAATGTAGTCCAGAGAACGGAACGCTCTGTGTCGTAGTTTACAGCTTGACTGCGATATTTGTACCTTTCGGTCCAATACATCCCACTTCATCAGGCAATTTTTGAGTGCCGGGTTAGCATTTCCTCTTCGATCCCATCTCCTTAGCCAGTCTGCTCTGCTGTAGCCTGTTATCCAGGATCACCGCGTGGAGGTGTAGAAGGATCTTGGCAGCTCTGGTTCGCTGATCCTGACACTAGCAGTCAGCTATGGGTCGCTGACCACTGCAGCTCATGCACTATGACATCAAACTATATCTATATAAAACAAAGTAATGAAGACAAGTAATCAACATGAGCACCATTGATTGGTGATGATCAAAATGCTGTCATGTACTCTCATTTCTTCTATTCTGCACCTTCCTTCTTCTTACGCTGTCAAACGTCAACCTGTATTTTTTGGAAAAAACCAGCGGTCATCCTGAGGCTATCAACACTGCCATAGAGCTTGTCTAGTGTTGCCACTGGTGATGGCCACATGTGCTTTCTCTGGTCCTCGTATGTCGGGCAGTTTTGCAGCAGATGTTCAGCGGTCATTTTCCCGGTACCACAAGTGCATTCGTCAATGCCACCTATCTTCAGTTTATTGAATAGGTGGTACCTCAGTCTGTTGTGGCCTGTGCGGAGTCTGAAGATCACGACCTGCTCTCTTCTGTTCAACTGGTAATAGGCAACATTTTTTGTGTAGCCAGTATGTTCTGTTTCCCCTTTGGCCATGTATCTGGCTCTAATAAGCCTTTTGGACTCTTCGTAGGTCACACTAGAATCTGGTTGTGGTAGTCGTGCACCTTCTTTTGCCAGTCTGTCTGCCTCCTCATTGTCTTGGATGTTACAGTGGGATGGAACCCACTGTACCACTACTCTTTTTTGGTGCGGACTGCTGGCATAGTTGACAGAGTACTGCTCTTAAATCATTAAGTTCAGTATTTTTCTGGCTTTTTAGTGCTGTGACTACGGCCAGGGCATCTGTAAACAGGACTATCTGGCTTTCATTTCTTTTGCCTGTCAGCGTTGCTTCTACTGCAGCCCTCAGTGCCTCTACTCTGAAATTGCTTGAGAATTTTCCAGTTGCCACTGTTATTTTACTACCAT
Source organism: Ariolimax columbianus (assembly GCA_036924085.1). Classification (NCBI taxonomy): domain Eukaryota; kingdom Metazoa; phylum Mollusca; class Gastropoda; order Stylommatophora; family Arionidae; genus Ariolimax; species Ariolimax columbianus. The sequence goes on along the minus strand of JAVGWX010000004.1, from coordinate 83,352,769 downwards.
TTGGTAGGCTCAGGAATACCCATGCCCCTCCGTTCTGTGTTGTATTTGTTGCAGAACCGTCGGTGTATGCATGGGTCCATTCCATGCTTGGTAGTTTTTCGTTATGTACCTCAAGGTTATGTCTCTTCTTTCTTTTTCAGTCTGGCTGTTCTTGTTTCCAATACCTGGTATATTTTTTACCACCTCCGGAATGATATGCTGCTTCCAGGTAGGTTTGCGTACAGTAGGGATGGGCTTTGGTGTTGTTAATGTGTTCATAGGGTCTTCGCTCATCTTTGCTTTGGCTATTTCTGCAAAGTTTCTCCGCTTTAGTTTCCCATTTCCAAATCTATTTAGTCTCTGATGCATTGGATGGTCTGTCAGTCTTCTGAGTTTCTCTGCAGTCTCTTCTGTCGGTCATGGATTGCAGATTTGTAATCTTTTCAAGTTCTACAATTGCCGTTGACTTCATGCCTCCTGTTATAACTCTCATGGCTTGGTTTCGCCTTTGCTGCTATTGTCCATGCCGCAATGCCATAATCTAGAACTGGTCTCACTCTTCCAGTGTTGTTTCTTTAGTATACTTTCGTCTGCTCCCCAGCTTGTGCCAGCAAGTTTCCTCATGATTGTCATTCTTTGTCTGGCTCTCATTCGGTTTCTCTCGATCTGACTTTTCCATGCCATGCGCCGATCAAATGTGACTCCCAGGTAGTTTGTGTTGTCGTTTGGCTGCAGATATTTGCCATTAAGACTTATTTTGGTGTTCTGTGGTTTATTTGAAAGCGAGAATATCGTACATGTTGTTTTTTCCTCATTTATTTTGACCAGGCATGAGTTCGCCCACTCCTCCAACGATGTTAGAGTCTGCTGCATCCAATTGCTTGCTATGGTGAGATTTTTTTCAGAGGTCCACATAGCTAGATCGTCTGCAAACATGGAGCTGTGGACTCTTCTTGGTATATTCTCTGAGATGTTGTTTATATACACCAGGAGTGTGGGTGACAGTACTCCCCCTTAGAGTACTCCCTGCTCAAGTGTCACCTTTTTGCTCATCTGCCCTTGTACTTAAACTCTGGCTGTTCTGTTTTCAAGGTAGCGGCTGATCCATCTGTACATTTTCCCACAAACTTCACTTCTTCGTAGCTTGACTTTAAGTCCCTCTTTCCCCACCTTGTCAAATGCCTTCTCTAAATCCACCCAAACCGCTACTGTCTGTTTTTTCTCCTGGTAAGCATCCTCTATTTCATGGGCTATGAGAGTATTCTGGTCCTGAGTGGATCTGTGCTGTCTAAAGCCTGCTTGCTGTGGAATTAGTATGTGTTTTTCTTCCAGATGTCACATCAGTCTGGTGTTTATCATACGCTCCATCAGTTTTCCTACACAGCTAAGTAGACTGATAGGCCTGTATCCATTTGGATCTGTTCTATCTTTTTCTTTCTTTGGTACTGGTATAAGTACAGCGTCTTTCCCCTTTTCCTCTTTGCTGTTTGGCCCAACCCCATCAGCATTTCGTTTGTTACCCCATCTTTTTCGGGCGATTTATTTTCTTTAAAGTTCTCATGGCCTCTTCCATTTCATTCATTGTTAGTTTTGCCATCATAGGCTCCTCTGGTGCCATATTGATGTTGTCGTGGCTCTTTTGTTATTCTCTAATGTCTGTGTGCCTGTCTGTAGGAACATCAATGTGGTTTGCTCTGGCATAATGTTCTATAAAGGCGTTTGCTGCTTTTTTTTCCAGTAACCATGTGGTCGCCCTGCTTGATGGTAATTTGTTTATTTGATGGTGTTTCGTCATTCATGGCTCTGACTAACTTCCATAGTTTGTTCCCTTCTTTATCTAAATTGAGGCTTTCTGTTTTGTTTTTCCAGCTGTCTCTTGTTATTTGGTTTAGTGTTCTTTTGTATTTCGCCGTGATGGCCTTGAGGGCGATATTTGCCTCCATAGATTGTTCTCTCTCTGCCATGTTCCTAGCATTTGAGACTTTGTCTTTCGCTTTCTGCAATTCATCATTCCAATATGGCTTGTAGTTTTTCCTTGTCCCTCTTGGGATGGTTTCGGTGGCTGCTTGCATTATTGCTTTGCTTAGGCTGTCCACCATTGGTTTCATATTGTTATTCCATGTTTTATTTCCTGTGGACCTACTTCCATTTCAATTTCTAGCCTAATTGGCCTGTGGTCGCTACCTGCCAATTGGTTGAGCACCCGGTGGTCTATTTTGTGGTGAATATCCACCATGGAAAAGGCCAAGTCTGGAGTTGAGGTGGTATGCCATGTTCTAGAATACAAGCTAGGGCTGTCCTCCGGCCTATTGATAAGATAGAGATTTGTATCTATCTCCCAGTCTTCCACTTCATCACCTCTATTGTCTGTGTCCGAATATCCCCATCTCTCCTGAGTGGCTGTTGAAGTCTCCAACTACTAGGCAGCTGGAGTCCTTGATTTCCATACTCAAAAGCGACAGGTCTTTGTTGGGTGGGCCATACAGGTTGAAGATGCGGATCTTCATTTCTTGTGTCATTATGTCGACTCCTACAATTTCTGCTTGTCCAGTGTGATTGACAGCTACCGCGCTACTCTGTATGCAGTTTCGTCCGGTATCTCTGATTGAGAATATGTGGTTGTTGTTGAAGTGCGTTTCTTGGATACATGCCACGTCAATCTTACCTTCATGGAGGTGATGTGTTAGGGAAAGCTTTTTGTTAATGACTCCCTCTCATTCCACTGTAGTATTTTGAGGGTCTTGGGTTTTTGGTCAATAGATTTTGCCCCATCACCTTGTGCCTTGACTCCACAGCACATGGGTGGGTGACCACCAGTAGTATTGGGTGGGCCCCGGCACTCTCGCTGCCTGGCAGGACTCCACAGGATGAACACCACACTTTTTTCTGTTATGTTGTACCGTCATCATACAGCAATATACGTTGCACTGTTTCGTTAAGCCTGTGGCCCAGTGCATCCGATTTCAACAAGCGTTTCTGTAGGGATGCCCTCCTTAGCCTTTGGCTGTCCTCAGCCTATATGCAAGGCAGCGGTTGTTTGAGGTCAGAGTTGTCTCTCTTAGGGAAGTTGTCTTGCAGGACTATCGAGTCTTCACCACTCGTGTCTATAGGGTGTGGTGATGATATGATATGATAGACTATGTACTATTTTGTACTATCCCGGAAGAGAGGCAGTCCAGTGTGTCTGTGTCCCAGGATTGTCACATCCTGCCAGAAACGTAGCATATGCATGTGAGTGAGGTATCTCCTTGCTCCCTTTATTTTCTCGTCTCCTCTGCAGTGATGGTACGCCTAGCATTCCCCGCCACCTGGGAGGTTGTCACAATAGGGCAGAGGTGCAATGTCCACTGGCCTGCATCTCTTCTGCGTCCATTGGGATGACTGATAGCAGACAGAGGTAAAGAGTTACTGCATCTTCCAATTTCCATCAACACTACACCAAGCATGCATGGTTAGTTCCAAAACTTATTTCGATGTGTGTATAAGATTTTGTGTGTACAAACTACTGAACATGTTGTCCGAAAAGCAAAATTCGAAGCTGAAGGTCAATAAGTAATAAAACATATATAGATAGGTAATGACTACGGGTGTGTCGGATCGAAAGATGCAAATATCGCAGCCAAGCTGTAAATTAACGACACATTGCAATCAGTTCTCCAGACTACATCCTGCTACTTGCAAAGCCCTGTTCATAGCTTGGTAGCGAGAGATCGAGAATGAACGCAGAAGAAGAAAATGACTCAGTGATGGTACCTGGACACTAACAACAACAAAATTCACGTTGTGACCACAAGGTTATCATCAGGGATAAAGAACAAATGAAAATATCAAACAAATCACATAAAAAACAAGACATACTATTACAAGAAAGTGAGCGACCAGAAACGTGCAAGTCGCAGTATGCCAGTTATTAAAAAGAGTAGAGCAAACAAGAAATGGTCAAATGTAAAATTAATACAAATTACAAAAAATTCACCTATACATTCATGTTGACAAATAAATCAATGAGAAGACTTGTTCAAAATCTGCTATGCAGAAATACAGAATAGTTTCTCTGTAATCTGGAACAGCCCCACTAAATCTACACTGATCGGTTGACTTTTTATTTTGGACAAAAAGTTGTGTAGATAATTTTTGATCACATTGTACTTTAGTAGAAACTTTCTGCTGGAAGGTCAAGTGCTAGGGATCCCTGAGCTCATGTTAGATTAACAAAAGAATGATGATAATGAAGTACTGTTTCAGAATACTTACGATCACAGGTGACATGTTTGAATTTAGAGGCCTAAGGACTACATTTTTTGTAATTCCACTATGCGTTGTTCCAGTCTGCTGTGGAATGACGGTCTGACCAGATGGTAGAACAATTTGACGAGATGGGGTGGTAGCAGACGACATGATGGTGTGGGTACCAGGTGCCAGGCTGGCCCGGATCACATTGTTTCCGACTGTGTTGATCAGCTGAGTTCCTACAAGGGGCTGAGTTAAACTGATGGACTGTTGAGAGAGAACAGAGCACCATATGGAGACTAGTTACAATCACAACACATTCTTCAAATACAGACAGACAAACCTTTGGGATATCATAAGATGTAGTGCAAATATATGGTGCTGATAGAATTCATCATAGTTTATCTGTTCTGTTACAAATCAATGTCACAGAACTCATAGGTACTTCCTTTTCGGTAAATGACAAGAGTGAAGAAACTGATGGAACCTACAACTTGCTGGTTTTGCACACTCCTGCCCTGACCTCTTAGCCCGACCGACATATGATTACAAAACTGCAATCTGTGTATTGCAGATACATCGATCATAGTGCCATTATCCAAGAGGTAGTCGCTGATCAATTTCACCTCTATCCATTGCCAATGTCTCCACTTTAGGTGCCCCAGAGACAAGGATATTTTCTCTTTCATTTTATCAAACTCTTGCATGACCCAGTTAGTAGGTCTAACACAAGCTCCTTCAAGGCCTCTATTTCCGCCATCCACTCACGTCATAGTCAACATTTCTGTACCTTACGGAGCAAGGAGAAATGATTTTGACACACATTAACCTCCATGAGCTAGCGTCAATTTAAATTGACCGCCGTCACAATATTCGTACCACGAATGTCGGTGGTACTTGATTTATCTATGTCCTTGCATAGCGTCGTCCGTTCTTTTCAATCATAATTGAATGACTACGTAGAAAAAACCTGACCAATACTGTTCTTTTGATTGTAGAGAGTTCTGATATCCACAGTGTATGGTTAGATACAAACAATGGCGATTTTGTCATTTGTTTTAGACTTTTGGAAACGATTTTTGTTTTTTGCTTGGATTTGAAGATTCGCTCATTATTGAGATTGGGGAAGTTAAGTTTCTGCTACAGATTTTTTGGAGGTAAATCTATTTAGCTTGTTTATGCAGATACAATAATTTCGTTTATTATTGAAAGTCACAGAAATGGCCATTACTGAGAATTACGATAAACATCGATTGTTTTCAGAATTTTTTTTAAACCAGGGGAAACTGAAAGCGAGTCTATACATTTGTGCTGTTTTTCAACACTATCACTTTCATCTTCTTGTATCTCAGAAACTAACACACACACAACAAATTCTTTATTTCTCTACTCACAAATAAATCATATCAATAGACAGTCAAATAAAAAAAAGTCACACGCTCTCAAAATCAACAACCCTAGAAAAATGTGAAGTACTGAAAAATAATTCAGCGGCAGGGGAAATTGCGTAATGTTTCAATGCAGTAGTGTAAAGGTTAATTAAAGAGGTCTGAGATAGCCACCTCTGAGCCAAAGCCACTGTCTCTATCTCCATTCTCTTACTAGATGTTGTCACATCTTTCACATTGGGTTTACTTTCTCCCATCGTTTCCTATTGACAGCCAGGATGTAGTCTGTTTCCAGGACCGCCACTTGTAGGTTGAATATGGTCTTAGACAGTTCTGATTCCCTGACCCTGGTGCAATCAGTCAGCTATGAGTTGCTGCCTGCTGTCAATGTGTTCACTGCATCTTCTGTCCCTAGCCCACAAACAAGATGAAATGATTTGGAGGGAGTCTGTTGCTGCCCTGAAAGATATCATCGGAGGTGATAGTCACAGACAGCTTTGTCAGTTACCATGTTAAAAGTATGCCAGAAATTAGTGGCCTAAATGTACTTACCTGAGACATATGCTGCAGCTGGGAGTTTGTGATGAAAACCCTTTTGCCTTCAGCAGTCTGTAAAATGAATCATTAATACATATATTTTAGTACCAATATAGACACAGTAGTAGATATCAAAATTAGAATACAATAGGTAAAAGGAGTAACATTGCATTGAAGAATTGTGGAAATCAAAATCCAACTTCAAACCCTTCAACTTCAAGTTCATTCTATGAAATATGGTAAACAGAAACAAAAAAAATGTACAGACAGATCACTAATGTAGAACTGTTGGAAAGATCAGGACAGATATCAATAAAACAATGTGATGAGAAGACATTAAATAGAACACACATGAACTTTTCACAGTTCCATTCAACTAAAATAGAGCACTTGCAAAGCCAATATCTGCTCATTTGACTGATGCAGACGTTAACACATGCGTTATATTCTGTCATTTTGTTTGTGAACTTTCAGACTTTGAAGTAACTTGACAAATGGTCAACAATTTGCACATGTGCAGTTTAATGTAAAGTTATTTCCAATAGGTATACGATTAAGTATATGGTTAAGTTTCAAAGTTGATTCATTTAGCGCGAGGAAAGGCTTCAAGACTGAAGAAATTATTTATTATTTGATCCGACTAATGATCACTAACAGATTCTGACTGGACAAGAAGAAAGGGTCTGTGGTAATTGAATTAAGAAGTATTTTGACCTCTGCATTAATGTCACTCAACGCTTCATACTAAATTATAATCTGGATTATAATTACTTCAGGTCATAGATAGTTTAATTATATACGCCTTACAATGTTTAGATCGTAATTTTAGCTTATATTAGTTAATTTAATTTTTAATAAAACTATTTGGATTTGAGGCACTTGCCTCAGACTGCAAGACATAAATCTACCTAATTAGGCTAAAGTGTAAAAAGTAAACACCTGGACATTTTAAATACACCTAGGCTAGCTTTAAGACTACCAGCATAAAGTGAATATCCCCTTAAAGCAAACAAGTCTTCTATTTCTCTTATAAGTTATAAGTGTGTATAAAAGTCTAAAAACATGTTTTTGCTATCATTTTATTAACACTTTACAAGCCCATTACGATCACAATTGAGTGTGCAAAACACTAGTTGCCGTCTGGTTGGACCGACTTAGACACCTGCGTTTTATGTTTCGCCTAGCAACAACATTTGTTTCTTGGAATAACCTTGAGTATGCCACAAGCATTTCCCAGCTCTTGTCTTGAACTGTAAGTAAAAGAAGTAAAGAAAACCCATAGCAGATACTGCTGTTGAGGATGAAATGTTAGACAATTGTACGAGGCTACAGCTTGTGTATGATATGGGGTGGCCAGATCTAGCTTGTGTATGATATGGGGTGGCCAGATCTCTTCCTTGTTGCCTTTCCGTCTCTAATAGTAAGCCAGGTATCCATTAACAGCTGGGTTGACTGGAGAGTGCCAGAAACAAGAGTCAACTCTCTCTACCTATGCCATAGAAAAACTAGTGCTCTACTAGATACACACGTGAGAAAGTTGGACAGACTTAAACAATGCACCAGACACACTCCCTGAAAATAAAAAAAATTTTCGGGTGTAAGAAGCCTGATTAAAAGCAGATTGTTCTCTTGTTGAGCTCGTGTCTGCTGCGGTTCTTAGTTTTACATCCTGAGGTTGTCAAGCTCAGGCACAACCCTACTTATTCACAGCACGGTGCAGTCGTGCTATTTTTTTCTCCTCGGTAATGTACTCAAAACAAAGATCCCAAAATCAGAGTCCAAAGGGTTTATTAGGGACAGGTACATGGCCAAATGGGAAACTGAGCATACTGGCTACACAAAAAATTATGCCTATGACCAGTTGAACAGAAGAGAGCAGGTCATGGTCTTCAGACTCCGCACAGGCCACAACAGACTGAAGTACCACCTATTCAATAAACTGAAGATAGGTGGCACTGACGAATTCACCTGTGGTACAGGGAAAATGACCCCTGAACATCTGCTGCAAAATTGCCCAACATACGAGGACCAGAGAAAGCACATGTGGCCATCACCAGTGCCAACACTAGACAAGCTCTATGGCAGTGTCGACAGCCTCAGGATGACAGCTGCTTTCTTCAAACAAATTCAAGTTGACGCCTGACAGCGTACGAAGAAGAAGATTTCCTAATATGTGGCTTAGGGTGTAAAGGGTTAATGTGTATGCCCTGTTAACAATATAGAGGTTACATCTTGACTACTCGTATAATCTTAATAGCCAACCTGAATAATGGCTTGCTGTCCGCTTCCATCAGAGCCAATGACATGTGGGCCAAAGTTAACATTAACAACTTTAGGATTCTCTATGTGGACCGAACCTTGAGTTGGAAACATGCCTGCACCCTGGCCACCATAGATGGTCTGACCAGTCAGAGTTTGGCTGGGCTGTAGAAGGGTCTGGAGAGGCACGCTGTTGGAGAGCTGTGAATAATATGAGATGAATAAGATCTATGAAACAAAAAAATGAGAATAGATTATAGAGATATGGTGTGGCTTGGCTTCGTTCATTCTCAATCTCCCACTACCAAACACTGAAAGGGCTTAAGTAGCAGAATGTAGTCCAGAGAATGGAATGCGTTGTGCCGTAGTTTACAGCTTGACTGCAATATTTGCACTTTTCGGTGCAACACATCCGACTTCAGCAAGCATTTTTTTAGTACTGGGTTAGCATTCCCTCTTCGATCCCTTCTCCTTAGCCAGTCTGCCCTGCTGCAGCCTGTTATCCAGGATCACCATGTGGAGGTGTAGAAGGGTCTTGGCAGCTTGGTTTGCTGACCCTGACGCTAGCAGTCAGGTATGAGTCGCTGACCACTGCAGCTCATGCGCTCTTATAGAAATATGAAGCAATTACATGAGAATAGATGGTTAAGATGCAAAGAGATTATTAAAAGATATGAAGTAATCAGATGAAAAGAGATGATTAACCTTTACCAAACCATTGTGGTGAAATCAGACATAATTTTTATTTCGTTTGCCAGCCGATGTCACCAAAACAAAAACGTGGTACAATGGCTGATCATACACTGTTTTAATCACATGATGACCAAGCCGGGCTACCTTTAAAATTGATAGTTTGTTATGATGAATATGTCACATCCATCTACACTGGTTTGTAACAGGTCAAAGTAGTTTGTGTTATATTGCAAATGGATTTGAACCGCTTTATTATCTTCTTTTACGCAGATTGGGGCCAGCCCATTATTGAGGTGAAGGTAAGTTGTTGCAAAAGATCTTTGTGAAGTTGATATGTTTAGCTTGTTGATGTAGATGAAATTCAATACGTTTTTGGTGTAAACTAACAGCTGATATGATAAAAGAACAGCATCGATACTTTGTTGTGATTTCCGTGGATTTATTGAGGAGCGATATTCCCTAATCGGTGATTTTAAATGTTTGTGCTTTGATTTTATACATTTTCACTTTCATCTTCTTGTATCTCAGAAACTAACACACACACAATAACTCCAACAAGTTCTTTATTCATTTAAGTTTCTACACACAACAAAATCATATTTATTGGTCAACAAACAGAAAGGTCACAGGTTCTCAAAGTAAACTACAGTAAAACGTGATGTGCTCAAAATGATGCAGGCTTCGATAAAGCTGAGTACAATTTTGTATGTGGTTTTGTAATGGTTAAGAGAAATGAAGAAATAATATGAGAGCAGATGATTCAAGGCAAAGGCCGCCATCCATCGTAGCTGATGATGGCATAATTAATCTTGCCAGCGCTATTTTTAGTAAGGATTAACTGCGCTACTTTTTATACTCACTCTCTCGTCTCGAGCCGCGCAACCCCAGTGGCAAGTCAAGGACAAGACGACCAGGGGGCAACTACAAGATGCAAGAGACTCTGCATCAAGCACCTGTGAAAAAGATGGCCGAGTCCGGAGTCGAACCCACACCACCCGATCTCGAGGCCTATGGCTTAACCACGGAATCCACGCAGATGATTAAGAGAAATTAAATAATATGAGAATAAACGATTAAGAGATTTGAAGTAATAAGACAAGAAGAAACATAATAAACAGAATCTTACTGGCGTCACCGGGTATGAGGGAGCTATCTGGACCAGCTTGGTGTTGTGTTGTTGCTGCTGACCAACTGATGCTGCCACCTGATGGTGGCCAGCTACTGTCATCATACTGTGAATTCCACCAGCTGTGTTGACATGTTGGTGTGTTGATGCGGACGGTGCCAGATATGTAACTGTGCCGCATAGTTTGGTACCAGCTTGCTGGCTTGCATTGTTGTTCATCGACCCTTGAAGTTGAGCTGGTATGCTGTAAATATGAAAATACATAAACACAGAGGTGGTTTTTTTTGTGTGTATGAAACATGGTTTGTATCCTATTCAAAGTGCAGACATTTGCTGTGGTGTGTAACTAGGGGTACTACATCCAGACCGCTGACCAGGGGTTCTCAACAAGGTGGCAATTTTCTCTCTCTCCCTGCTCAGAATATTTTAGTTGGGCCCTTGCCTACTCATCAAAGTGTGGTGACGTTTCTAGTTATTTAGAGAGAAATAGGAGAGAGAATGATATTCTGAACAAAGATGAATAGGTGTAAGGAAGCATAGAAAAGTTTGAGATCTACTGCTGTAGACATTTACTGTGATACGTGACTAGGATCACCATGTTCATACTGCAGACATCTACCATGGTATGTAGCTATGGGTATTACATTCAGTGTGTACAGCGTTATGCTAGCCCGCCCCAGGGCAGCTATAGGTTTGCTTTAAAAAAAAGGCTAGTTACTGTTTTTATCAGACCTCATATATACTGAAGACACCCTACATAGAAGAGACTATGAAGAAAATGTAAACTGTATATGTTGTTTCTTAGATTAGCGTACTCTATTTTTTAAAATGATTTTGCACTTCCGTGTGCTATCGGGGCCAGAAACATGAGCAGAAAATAATTTTATAACTTGTCAGTCATGTAATAAAAGACGACTAATGAGGGTTTGGTCTAAGGTTAGCAATGCCATACTGTATAAACTATAAGCCACAAGAAAATAAGAAGATGACCTCTACACCTCATGCTAGATGCTACATTAGCATGATAAGTCAGTTGAAAATAATAGAATCCTTTAATAACAACTGTCAAATCTCTATGGATTGATTTGACTTAATTCTATTTACAATATGGGTCAAGACGCAGTCCTCTCAAGAAAGCACAGAGTGGTGGGATTTCGAGTCCTGCAGGTTCCAAGCGTCAATGTTCTCAATGCAAGCGAGATTAGTGTATATTTATATTGAAGATTGGTGAAAAACTTGGTGATCCTGTATACACGTTAGAGAGCTCATGGCAGTTAAAAGTTGATTAAGAAAAATTATAAAAAGGAATAAAATCCCTACCCAATTGGCAATCTACCTACTCCCACACCTAGTAAGCCGCAGGAAGTTAACATTGAAAAATAAAGAATGAAATACTGATAACCTTCAACTACCTGGCAACACGTATATTCTGTATGTCTGAATACCAGGTATTCCAAGTATGCAACTAAGAGCACCACATCATGACTACAGACAATTACTGTGGTATCTGGGGATGGCGTGGGAAAGCAAACCCTTACAAAATGCAGGTGGAAGCAGACCCTTACATAAAATGTATGCCAAAGTCAGATGCACTGGGCTGATAGGCGCAAAATAAAAACATAGTGCAATGCACACCACTTTGAGGGATTGAGAAATAAGGCAAATGCAAAAACAAAACAAAACTGTGGTATCTAACTAATAGTATTACATTCAGACTGAAGACCTTTACAATGGTATCTAACAAAGACGATCACACTCAGATTGCAGATATACACGAACAGATGTCTCCAATGTATATTTTATACTAGATGACCCAATGCAATAACAGACTTATGATGGAAAACAAGACAACATCAAACACTCTTGGAGATTTAAGTTCAAATGGATAGTACTCAAAACAATATAATTAGGCGGAGGATTGCAACCTCCAGAAGAACAGAAGAGTTGAAAGGCTAAGGAATGCTTGTTGAAGAACAGTTGCAAAGGAAAAGGCCACACAGAGCTAGTCAAGAAGACTCAATGGGTTACGAACGGAATAAGTTATTTGAAATGAATAATGACTGATCCTTACAACCTCAATATATTTTTCAGTAACTGTGACGATCCTTAACTTATTACACTAACAACCTCAATATATGGTTCAGAAACTGTGACGATCCTTAACTTATTACACTAACAACCTCAATATATGGTTCAGAAACTGTGACGATCCTTAACTTATTACACTAACAACCTCAATATATGGTTCAGAAACTGTGACGATCCTTAACTTATTACACTAACAACCTCAATATATGGTTCAGAAACTGTGACGATCCTTAACTTATTACACTAACAACCTCAATATATGGTTCAGAAACTGTGACGATCCTTAACTTATTACACTAACAACCTCAATATATGGTTCAGAAACTGTGACGATCCTTAACTTATTACACTAACAACCTCAATATATGGTTCAGAAACTGTGACGATCCTTAACTTATTACACTAACAACCTCAATATATGGTTCAGAAACTGTGACGATCCTTAACTTATTACACTAACAACCTCAATATATGGTTCAGAAACTGTGACGATCCTTAACTTATTACACTAACAACCTCAATATATGGTTCAGAAACTGTGACGATCCTTAACTTATTACACTAACAACCTCAATATATGGTTCAGAAACTGTGACGATCCTTAACTTATTACACTAACAACCTCAATATATGGTTCAGAAACTGTGACGATCCTTAACTTATTACACTAACAACCTCAATATATGGTTCAGAAACTGTGACGATCCTTAACTTATTACACTAACAACCTCAATATATGGTTCAGAAACTGTGACGATCCTTAACTTATTACACTAACAACCTCAATATATGGTTCAGAAACTGTGACGATCCTTAACTTATTACACTAACAACCTCAATATATGGTTCAGAAACTGTGACGATCCTTAACTTATTACACTAACAACCTCAATATATGGTTCAGAAACTGTGACGATCCTTAACTTATTACACTAACAACCTCAATATATGGTTCAGAAACTGTGACGATCCTTAACTTATTACACTAACAACCTCAATATATGGTTCAGAAACTGTGACGATCCTTAACTTATTACACTAACAACCTCAATATATGGTTCAGAAACTGTGACGATCCTTAACTTATTACACTAACAACCTCAATATATGGTTCAGAAACTGTGACGATCCTTAACTTATTACACTAACAACCTCAATATATGGTTCAGAAACTGTGACGATCCTTAACTTATTACACTAACAACCTCAATATATGGTTCAGAAACTGTGACGATCCTTAACTTATTACACTAACAACCTCAATATATGGTTCAGAAACTGTGACGATCCTTAACTTATTACACTAACAACCTCAATATATGGTTCAGAAACTGTGACGATCCTTAACTTATTACACTAACAACCTCAATATATGGTTCAGAAACTGTGACGATCCTTAACTTATTACACTAACAACCTCAATATATGGTTCAGAAACTGTGACGATCCTTAACTTATTACACTAACAACCTCAATATATGGTTCAGAAACTGTGACGATCCTTAACTTATTACACTAACAACCTCAATATATGGTTCAGAAACTGTGACGATCCTTAACTTATTACACTAACAACCTCAATATATGGTTCAGAAACTGTGACGATCCTTAACTTATTACACTAACAACCTCAATATATGGTTCAGAAACTGTGACGATCCTTAACTTATTACACTAACAACCTCAATATATGGTTCAGAAACTGTGACGATCCTTAACTTATTACACTAACAACCTCAATATATGGTTCAGAAACTGTGACGATCCTTAACTTATTACACTAACAACCTCAATATATGGTTCAGAAACTGTGACGATCCTTAACTTATTACACTAACAACCTCAATATATGGTTCAGAAACTGTGACGATCCTTAACTTATTACACTAACAACCTCAATATATGGTTCAGAAACTGTGACGATCCTTAACTTATTACACTAACAACCTCAATATATGGTTCAGAAACTGTGACGATCCTTAACTTATTACACTAACAACCTCAATATATGGTTCAGAAACTGTGACGATCCTTAACTTATTACACTAACAACCTCAATATATGGTTCAGAAACTGTGACGATCCTTAACTTATTACACTAACAACCTCAATATATGGTTCAGAAACTGTGACGATCCTTAACTTATTACACTAACAACCTCAATATATGGTTCAGAAACTGTGACGATCCTTAACTTATTACACTAACAACCTCAATATATGGTTCAGAAACTGTGACGATCCTTAACTTATTACACTAACAACCTCAATATATGGTTCAGAAACTGTGACGATCCTTAACTTATTACACTAACAACCTCAATATATGGTTCAGAAACTGTGACGATCCTTAACTTATTACACTAACAACCTCAATATATGGTTCAGAAACTGTGACGATCCTTAACTTATTACACTAACAACCTCAATATATGGTTCAGAAACTGTGACGATCCTTAACTTATTACACTAACAACCTCAATATATGGTTCAGAAACTGTGACGATCCTTAACTTATTACACTAACAACCTCAATATATGGTTCAGAAACTGTGACGATCCTTAACTTATTACACTAACAACCTCAATATATGGTTCAGAAACTGTGACGATCCTTAACTTATTACACTAACAACCTCAATATATGGTTCAGAAACTGTGACGATCCTTAACTTATTACACTAACAACCTCAATATATGGTTCAGAAACTGTGACGATCCTTAACTTATTACACTAACAACCTCAATATATGGTTCAGAAACTGTGACGATCCTTAACTTATTACACTAACAACCTCAATATATCGTTCAGAAACTGTGACGATCCTTAACTTATTACACTAACAACCTCAATATATGGTTCAGAAACTGTGACGATCCTTAACTTATTACACTAACAACCTCAATATATGGTTCAGAAACTGTGACGATCCTTAACTTATTACACTAACAACCTCAATATATGGTTCAGAAACTGTGACGATCCTTAACTTATTACACTAACAACCTCAATATATGGTTCAGAAACTGTGACGATCCTTAACTTATTACACTAACAACCTCAATATATGGTTCAGAAACTATGATGATTATACAATCTTCCAGTTTAAAAAGAAATATAAGCATAACATATAAAGTGTTTTGTACAAAAAATGATTTTTGTGTAAGAGGGAAAGATAATTCTCCCTGCTCTAATAAACATATATTTTCTGTTTTGAGGCATATGGTGTAAAGGGTTAATGAAATGTGGGTGTGTTATATTATGCAAAACCTATGTCACGGCATTTCAGGAAGATCCACGGGTGTTTAATCCCTTTCAGCGTATGTCAAATGGTATGCATGGATGGTGTTTGTAGCTAGATGGTTATACACACTACCTGATCACTGAGTCTCTTTAATCTAATCCTATTGTTGCACATACTTGTTCAATAATAAAAAGAAAGAATGCTGCTCAAGTTTGTCCTTTGATCAGTTTTTGAGCATATTTCTATCTAACCTAACTCTTGAAAAATAATGCAATTCTTTTCTTATTGTATAACAAGGTATAGGTTTGTAATAAATTGTTCTAAATATTACTTAATATTAGCTAACGAGACAGAACATTAATATAGCTGTCATTTGCTTTAAATACTTTATATTCAACCTTCACATGTTCTGCAAACCAGCCTCCTTGGGGACTTCCTTTATATTCTTATCTGACTCCATGTCAGTCCTGCTCATTCCTTCATATATTTCAGTCATTTAGGAATGTTCTTAAGTTCTGATATGCGTTGTTTCTCTAAAGATTTATCTGAATGACCAGTGACATGTTTACGTAAACTGTCAAGTAGGTTAGCTCGTTACATTTTTCTTGGAGTTCTAATCTGAAATGTTTTGTTTTCCTGTGACAGTTATCCTTTGAAATGCCCAAAGGATGAAATCTTGTTTTTATTGTTATCAGTGCTTGTGTATAACTTTCTTCTAGCCAACTGTATGCATAATGCATCTTAATCTTTTGTTAGTATAGATTTATTTAGTGAATGCTGACAAATGCATTAGTTCATCATGTGAGATGTAGTATCTTTGAATTTTTGGGAGTGTGAAAATGTGGAAGTAGTTGTTGGAACTTTTATGGGAGATGAAGCAATGTCATTCACATTGCATAGTCTTGAAAGTGTGGATGTGTCAGAATGTAGTGTTGAAAGGTGTGGGTGTCACCAAAGCTAAGGTAGTCCTGAAGGTGTAGATGTTTTCAAGATATGTACATTGTCATCATGATCATTAACAGATACATGCACTGCCTGCAACTATAATTTTCTAATGAAGTTGCAACTCTCGGCTTTTATTTAAATTACCAATCCTAACTAGCGACATTGAACACAACAAAGGTGGCTAAATGTTTCACAATTGACATCTGAATTAATGTTCATTTTCATTGTAGAACCCTTTTTTTTTGTAATAACACATTCTGCACAAATTATTCAAATATAGCAAGTGTTCCAAAATAAAATGTTGCAAGCTCATGGTATTTATAAAACAAGACACTCCTTACTTATCTACACAGAAACGTCTGTTACATGTGTTAGAATGAAGGACAGTTATTAAATTATGTTTACAATGTATATGTGTGTAGTAGAAGAATTGTGCACATAAAGTATAAAGAATATGCTTGGTAGTTTACACACAACAAACTGAAAGATCATGCTATATTTTTTCTCATAAGAACTGGTGAACTTAATAGTCAATAACACACAAACTAATCAAACCAGAACTCTCAGACTTCTACATTAGTCCATAGGCATTTTCATGTCATATCACAAACTCAAACAGCTTGCAGTCAATGTGAAAGAGGAATGACATCAATCTAACACACGGAAGGAGGGAGATTCACCATAGTTAAGACGCTAGACTCTCAAAAAGCAAACGTGTGAAACTGTGTTGTTTTTAAAAAAAAAATCCCACATGTATTAAGAGTCCCATGGTCTTAACGGAGGTGAGGTCAGCGCCTAGTCCTATAAGAGATGACCGTGTACATGCGTGGCAAATAAACGAACCATTGTCAGATAAAAATCAATAAGAGCGGGATGTTAGCAGCTACGAGAAAAAAATTCTGAAATTGGTACCCAACAGGTCTGACAGGTCTAGTAAGCCGCAGGTTGCAAAAATTGCAATAAAGAGCGTACTGTGGATAGCCTGCCAGTAGGCATACACTTGTCTGTTGGAATACAAAGATTCCAAATAACATATTCTTGGGGCTTTATTGAACACAGACTGTCAGGCAACTGTGGCAAGACCATGTCAAGAACTCTACCTGAGAAGCCATTAACATTCCTTGCTTGTCCCCAAGAAAAATGTAGCAGGGCTAGGCTAAAATAAGCAGCTGTAAGACATTACTTACTGAATCTGTAATTGTCCTCCGAGCATGCCGGCCTGAGACTGGTGGTGCATCTGATGTGCGTTCCCATGAATAGCTCCAAGATTAGAGGCCCCTGAGTTGACACCCCCAGACTCTGATGAAGTAGGATCGTCCGAGTGAATCCCGTCTAAAAATATATCTGCCCATGACTGGAATGAAGAAAACAACATGGATAATTAATAGTTCAAAATCGTTGCCTGACCTGTCCAGCACAAAGGTAATAGTATATATTTTCAAATTAACACAAATACTGTATTAATATCATATTTCCCTGTAGTCTACCACAGTGGGAGGAACAAAAAGGACCACTGTAACTTACTTTATACAGTGAAAGGTCACTAAGAAGACATGTTAATGAGGCTGACAACCTTGTCCTCTAAAACAAATTATCATAATTCACAATTGTTCTGTTCCTAAGAATCAACTTTACTGCACTTCAGGCATACCCATAAGTCTTCAGTCTTTCTCAGCAAATGACAACAGGTGTGGATACTGATATTTCATGTAGCTGGTTGGTTGGATGTACACACTCCTGCTCCATCCTCTCATGTGTATAACTTCGACCAACGCAGTTTTGATATAAAAGTTTTGTAGTCTGGTGTTTTGGTGATTCACCCAGTGTCGTCATCCAGCAGGATTAAAAATGCCACCCTTGTTCATATCCAATGCGCACTTAATGGGTGGTTGCGGAGTCAGGGTGTCAATTCTTTCGCTGCCTGGAACCCCAACATGACCAGAGCTGTAGGTCTATACCAGCGCAAGGTAGATTGAGACCTCTACGGCTGCTATCAACTTATGCCTTAGCCAGTCCTTCTCTACATTGGGAGCCTTGACACAATAACAGTATTTGACAAAGAGGACTTAGATAGAGATCCAAGAGCTTGAGATCACCACCTCCATCCTCATACGGGAGGTTGTTGTCTTATTTAACCCGCTCTGGCACAGCCTGACCTTTCCCTCTAGCACCACAAGAGCCCATAAATGAAAAAGGATACATGATGATTATTATGATCATAAAATTGTTGGCAATTATCACTATAAATTTTCTTTAACATTTGAATAATAACAAATATTTATTATAATATGACATAAGTAGACACGGAAATAGTTATTTATTTTAATAGATGTAACCCTTTCCAGTAATGGCTGACCATAGGATGATATGCCATTGAAGCAGTAACTCTCCACCGAGTTTTTAATTCTCGTTTTCTTTGCTGTCCTGCTTTTTTCAAATCTCTGTAAAGCAAGAGCTGCTTTTCGCTGGTCTTAGATGGCAGACACATCCAGTGACTTGATATCCTACTGACATATGATTCTTTGAATCTCCATTCCTTTTTTTTAAATTTGTATTTTAATATTATTAACACAAAAAATATATTTCTTATATCTTCAGCATTAGAATAACACATAAAAATACATTTATTTTATCTTTAGCATTAGAATATTACATATAGAAATATATTTCTTATATCTTTAGCATCAAACAACACTAACAAAATACACTTCTTATATCTTCAGCATTATATCCTTAATATATCTCTTATTCTTTAATTTTGAAATAACGCACTAACACAAATATATTTCTCATTTCAAACAAAATATATTTCTTTAACATTACACAGTGAGCATCTGAATAGTGTAGTGGTAGAGCACTCTCACATTTCACGGCAGGTAGAGGGTTTAATTCCCACTGCAGGTACACTCTAACCAACCCAGATGTAAATGGCCATCTGGGCTACAGCCGGGGAAGAAAGGCAATAAGAAAGGGAATTGGCTAGCCCACCTCACACAAGCTGTGGCTTAGTATACTGACGCCTCTAACACTTCATTCCTGGTCAACAGTTAAATCTCCTGTGGGACCCTTTTTAACATTAGACTGACAATTATGTCCCCTTTCAGCTACATGTGTGGACACATGTGAATACGACTCAAATTAAGGAACAATTTTCTGCAGGCAGTACAGCCCTTCAAAATAGTAACACAAGAGAAACTGCACAGAGAAGTGTCGCCCAAATAAAAGTGAAGGTTGGGTGAAGATTAAAGAAGAAATTGCACCTGGACATGATTTGCCATATACTATGTGGAGATCTTTGAACAGGTTAAAAACAACTATGTCCAGATGTGGGTCTAACCTGAAAAAGTGGGGAAATGCAGACGATGAATATTGGAAATGTGGGGACGTCCAGCACCCGGAACACCTGATTATATGTCCTTTGATGCAGGAATCATGTACAGTGGATGACCTGATGGTGGCAAATTTGGGGTCGTCCAGGATCTGGAACACCTGATTATATGTCCTTTGATACAGGAATCATGCATAGTGGAAGACCTGATGGTGGCAAATTTGGGGTCGTCCAGGATCTGGAACACCTGATTATATGTCCTTTGATACAGGAATCATGCATAGTGGAAGACCTGATGGTGGCAAATGAAAAGAGCACTTGACGGTGTCTGGTATTTTGGGCAAACACGATGTGAGGTTGCCAGACAGGAAAAGGAAGTATGTAAGCTACAAGTGAAGCATAAGACTACAATTACCCACTTTACAGGAAGCTTGTACTAGAGCATTTGCAATTTCAATAGCAATAGTTTTATGGACATCGCTAGTTCCATGCACAACCTTCTTTAGTCATGTTTCACAACATGTTTGGAAGGTTACAGTGGTCCTATTCTTTTTAACATGGGTAATACTCACAACTAAACACTTAAAAGGTCACGAAGTAGGACTGTGTATGGAGCTAGCTAGCAACCTCATGTAAAACAATGTACGCCAAAAACCACTACTATGTGAGCATATACATGCAAGGAGGACAACTGTAGTGGTGGCCTAGTGGAGCAAGAAGTAACATCAGGGAAAGGTGAAACATAATGACCAAGTCCCCCACCTCACGGCCTTTGTGCTCCTCCAAACAGGAAGTGTCACAGCAGTCTGACTAATGAAGTGTAGATCGACACTGTAATTTCCATAGTGGCGAGCTTACTGAGGAGTCTTGTAATGCACTACAGTCAGTACGATCCCAACCCACTTAAGCAAGTGTGCCTCGGGATGTAAGAAGAGCCACCACAGCCCGCCACCAAAGAAACGCCACGAGTTAAACTCAGTGCGAGTAACTTCCACGACAACTGATACTGAAGTTATGGGGAATGGCATATTATGAAGAGCCCTCACGCAGTAAAGTGAATTACGTCGGAAATATTAAATATTATATTTGGTGTCCCTTAAAACAGGGAAGAGGGGCGTGGTGTTTGCACGATAAGTTAAATTGTGTGAGTATATACAATATTAGCCTTGAAATGTTAGGTGCCACAGCTACATTTCTTGAATTACGGCGACTGGGATTTGTCATGCCCTCTTATAATCAGACAAATGGTGGCAAATTCTTACAATAAAAAGTATCTTACTTCTTCAACATTACATATCACATACCAACAAATTGTTATTTCCTTAACATTAAACCTTTATACGTGCCTCTTTCTACTCAATTGAAAATTGTTTATTTAAATAGTTAGTCAAGATAAAGATGGCAGGTAACAACTGCACAACAGTGTTAATAAAGAACAATAAAGCTTAAACTCAAAAAAGAGACAGAACAGCACACTTACTATGTCAGTAGCATCCTGTCCCCTGAATAGATGAAAACATTAAATTAGATTAGCTAGGTGAAATGTCTAGCCACCTTTCTAATCTAATTCACAGACATTAGTTACATCAAATTTCATGTGAGTAAACTCAGATTTGCAAACCCTATCCAGAGCATAAGTACAATATACAGCAACACTGTACACTTTTGTCTGTTTTCGATTATAACATTTCAAATTTTGTTCATATATTTTCCTATGTCACTCCATTTCAGAACTTGCAATTGAGGCAAACAGAGAAATAAGCACTGCTTTTCTTCCTTCAAGCACAATTTTTTTGCAGCATACCCAAGAGTTAATTTTATCAATTACATCATATTATCTGAGAAAATTCCCTGGAAATTAATAATATTTCAACATAAATTAGATTATTTATTTTCATGTTTATTTTATTTCTATGTATTTGTAAGTCCATTTGTTACTTTTGTCTGTGCTCTTGTCCTTAACCTGATAGGGTGCAAGGTAATGATGCGTATGCTCTCAATATATCCATGAATATTTTAAATATTATAACTGGCTCTATTATCTAACAAAAAACCTCACTCACCATTATTATAGCATTATATTTCGGGAGTAAAGAATAATTCTACTACACTTGACTCTCTATATAATATAATGCTTATCCTGAAAAGCTTTTGGAACTACAGACATGACTAATTTCTGTGCCCTCTCATGACCATATAGAAAGTTTGAACCACTAGAAACTTGAGTGCAGCAATCTCAACTATGGTGATCTGGCCATGACTGCAGAATGGAAGAGGTCCTGCTAGTGTGAGAAAGTTGTTATTGCTACAGATACAATAGCACTTTGGCTCATGCCATTCATTCTAATGGCATCTGTACATGTCAAGTTAGTTGTTTAGTTCAATACAAAAGTGTTCCATTTATCTGGCATTAGAGGAAGAAGTATTTTCTTAACACCATTGAAACTTAGGCACCAAGTCACCCAGGATGATCCCAAGCCTGTTGTGGTGGCAAAATAAGACAGCCCCTGAGAGACCTAGGACTATATTTAAACAAGATCAGGAGGACAGTGGAATAGTTTGATGTTTTCTCTACACGACATTGGAAATACCAATAAAATTATGTATTATGGTTTATTTCTGCAGCCCTTTTATTGTATAGATGATGAGGTTGCCAGTCACTTGCACAGCCTTCATTAGATCCCTCCTATGACATACACAATACAGTGCAGTGGTTCTATTCTTTCCTCTCAGTAAGGAATATCAAAATCCACAAAAAAATACTATCATATTTTGAAGTTTGTGTATATATAAAAGTTAAATTAAGAAACAAATGATTAATTGGAAGATTATATGTACAAATAGTTAAGAATATTTTACTGTTTACCAAAAACATTTAACACAAATATTAATGTTGAACTCAACCAACACAACAGTTTGAACTCCATAATGAACAATAATACATGACAGAGGAATAGAAATAGCAGAACTTACTTTTGGTATTCTGTAGCTGAAGAAAATGAAAAGTCTGATCCATCGCCATCCATGCTTTTTTTTACAAATGTGAATCTGAAATGTACATCCACAAATATGATATATAATCTATTTCTCTATAATTTTGAAATCCAAATGACAGAGCAGGTAAAACACAGATTATTAACTTGCTTCCGTTGATGTCTATAGTGGTATTGTACAGTGTGTGCCTGACAGAACTAGCTGATGATAGAGGATGAAAAACAGTCAGTGTTCCAAGTTTGCGTCTGCATTGCCTCGAGTGCCTCCAGCCCTTGCTTGGATCATGTGTATGGTTTGATTGACGCAATACCTATGACAGACTGCAATAGAATGTTACTCCAAGGTATTTCAACTTGTCGTACCTGTCAATGACACCTCCATAAAAGATAATGCCGGGCAGGTCAGCCTTCTCTATAGTGTCGTTCAAGGAGCACCTCATCATGCATGCCTTGTTGGGAGTGATCTGGGAGCTAGAATGTCCTGCAGCGCTGTGAGATTGTCTGCAAGGTCTCCTGGATGTCTCTTACCTATCTGAGCCAATCTGTAGTCATCTGCAAATGCTGAATGTTCGTCACTATTATTGTATAGATGTCGAACAGCACTGATGAGAACAGACAACCTTGGAGCAATCTTGGACATACTCTCATCTGATCTGATGACCAAGATTCAAAGCGTACTGGAACTTGTTCTTTTCATTCTTTCCCAAAATCAACGTGGTTGTGTGCGTCCTTCCAGGTTAAGAGCCACGGTTACCGTTTCTTGCATGACTTGAAAAACATACACAATGTATAAAAATGTCTCAGTGTTACCCCAGGTCTCCTTCATTGGTCTATAACTGCCTAGCATGTTGGGTAGAATATGCCTGCATTCTAAATGTGACATTATTCTCAACGCATACCACCCTCGATTAATTTATTTGTCCTCATACACTGAATCTTTGAACTTGTCCTTATACAGCCTCGAAGTCACCATTACAGCAGTTTTCCCTTATGGATATTAGTGTTGATCCTTCATCTCGTTGGTTAGACAGCAGTGACATAGTCTGTTTTCAGGAGCACAAATGCAGATAAGAGGTCTTGATCAGTATGTGTCCCTTGCTCTTCCCACCCATTGTTGTTGGCTAACTAGATTTGCTAAGTTGTTTGCAGCCAACGCCAGATGTTTCACAATTGACAAGTGAAGCCCTATAAGGTATTAGTGACTGTCTATGAGGAGTCCCGCAACACCTTATTTCTTTTTGTGGCGATTCCTCAACAACCAAACAGCACTGCCCCAGAGACAAACTGTCGCACAATGCTATTTAGGAGCCTTGAAGAACTACATACCACAACAATCTTTATTCAGAGAACCAGACTTCATGTGTTGTTGTTTCGAATGCCCACAATGAATAAGTTCACTCTTTTGTGTGCCCTGAAATCGACGTTAAGTGGCGTGTTACAGTAGCGTTACTCACATCCCGAGGCTGCTGTGCTATGCTTGACCTCATCTGCATGTCGCTCACTATTACAGAGATCACGTCGATCACCCTCGTTAGCCAGGATGCCAAAACAAACAGTCCGTTTCCAGAAAGCGCTGCCAGGAAGCTGAAGTGAGTCTCTTGGCCAGTATATTTTGCCTGACCCTAACTAACATGTCTGATCAGTATGTTGTGTATGATCAGACGTTAGTCTTCCTTCTCAGACTTCATGTGTAGACATAACTTTTTTTTTCCAACTATGTAAATGATCAGAAAAAGAGAACACAACGTTTGTGTGCAGGGTCTAACTCTGGGTCTCAAACTCTTGACCGAGAGACTGTATGCAACCCATAAAGCCGTATCATGAGGCACACAGCATGACTCATGTCTGATCATGTGACTAGAGATAATGAAGTTTGAACATGAATATAATGCATTATGTACCAAATCAGGTTATGATAGTTGATAGGTTTTTGTCAAGCTCTTACATATACCCACTTCAACGAATCCATGACCATTCAAAGGGATTAAAGTAATTAAGTTTATTATCTCTGCTTTCCTTTACAGGGTTGCTCTATTCTTGCTGGAAGATCATTAATATTTGTGCCTGTGATTTTGTCAGCGTTCTTCTTCTTCTTCTTCTTCTGCGTACACAGTCAGACAGTAACCATTATTTTTTCGAAAAAAGCGGCGGTCATCCTGAGGCTCTCGCTACTGCCATAGAGCTTGTCTTGCAGTTCCACTGGTAATGGCCACATCTGCTCTCTCTGATCCTCGTATGTCGGGCAGTTCTGCAGCAGATGTTCAGTGGTCATTTTACCAGTACCGCACGGGCATTCGTCGGTACTCCCTATCTTCAATTTGTTGAATAGGTGGTACCTCAGTCTGTTGTGGCCAGTGCGAAGTCTGAAGACAACGACCTGCTCTCTTCGGTTCAACTGGTAATAGGCATCGTTTTTGGTGTAACCAGTATGTTCGGTTTCCCATTTGGTCATGTATCTGGCTTTGATAAGCCGTTTTGACTCTTCGTACGTCATACTGGTATCTGTTTGTGGTAGTCTTGCACCTTCTTTTGCCAGTCTGTCTGCCTCCTCGTATCCTTGGATGTTGCAGTGTGCCGGGACCCACTGTACCACTACCCTTTTTGGTGCGGACTGCTGGCACAGTTTGCAGAGTGCTGCTCTTAAGTCATTAAGCTCAGTGTTTTTCTGGCTTTTTAGCGCTGTGACTACGGCGAGAGCATCTGTCAGCAGGACTATATGGCTCTCATTTTCACTGTGTGTCACCATTTCTTCCACTGCCGCCCTCAGTGCCTCTGTCTCTGCTCTGAAATTGCTTGTGTACTTACCAGTAGCGAATGACAGAGTTATTTTTCTGCCATTTGGTAGGTTCAGGAATGCTCCTGCCCCTCCGTTCTGTGTAGTGTTTGTTACAGAACCGTCGGTGTATGCATGGGTCCAGTCCATGCTTGGGTAGCTTTTCGTTATGAAGCTTAAAGTAGTGTCTCTCCTTTCTTTTTCAGTCTGGCAGTTTTTGTTTGCAATACCTGGTATATTTTCTACCACCTCTGGAAATATATCCTGCCTCCAAGTAGGTTTGCGTACAGCAGTGATGGGTTTTGGTGTTGTTAGTGCGTTTATGGGATCTTCGTGCATCTTTGCTTTGGCTATTTCTGCAAAGTTTCTCCGCTTTAGTTTCCCATTTCCCAAATTGTTTAGTCTTTGGTACATTGGGTGGTCCGTCAGTCTTCGGAGTTTCTCTGACTGCAGCTGGGCTCTGCAGTCTCTTCTATCGGTCATGGATTGCAGTTTTGTAATCTTTTCAAGTTCTACAATTGGCGTTGACTTCATGCCACCTGTTATAATTCTCATGGCTTGGTTTTGAAGTTTGTTAACTTTATCGAAGTTCGCCTTCGCTGCTGTTGTCCATGCCGCAATGCCATACTCGAGAACTGGTCTCACTCTTCCAGTGTACAGTTTCTTTAGTATGCCTTCGTCTGCTCCCCAGCTTGTGCCAGCAAGTTTCCTCATGATTGCCATTCTTTCTCTGGCTTTCATTCGGTTTCTCTCAATCTGACTTTTCCATGTCATGCGCCGATCAAATGTGACTCCCAGATAGGTTGGGTTGTCGTTTGGCTGCAGGATTTTGCCATTTAGACTTAATTTGGTGCTTTGGGGTTTTAATGAAAGCGAGAATATTGTGCACGTGGTTTTCTCCTCGTTTATTTTGACCAGCCATGAGTTCGCCCACTCTTCCAGCGATGTTAGGGCCGTCTGCATCCGATTTCTTGCTATGGTGAGATTATTTTCAGAGGTCCACATAGCCAGATCGTCTGCAAACATTGAGCTATGGACTCTTCTTGGTATATTCTCTGTAATATCGTTTATATATACCAGGAAGAGTGTGGGTGACAGTACTCCCCCTTGGGGTACTCCCTGCTCGAGTGTCACCTTTTTGCTCATCTGCCCTTGTACTTGGACTCTGGCCGTTCTTTGTTTGAGGTAGTGGCTGATCCACTTGTACATTTTCCCACAAACATCACTTCTTCTTAGCTTGACTCTAAGTCCATCTTTCCAGACTTTGTCAAATGCCTTTTCCAGATCCAGCCAAACAGCTACTGTGTGTTTCTGTGCCTGGTAGGCATCTTCTATCTCCTGGGCTATGAGGATGACCTGGTCCTCAGTGGATCTGTGCTGTCTAAAGCCGGCTTGCTGTGGAATTAGTATTCGTTTTTCTTCCAGATGCCACATCAGTCTGGTGTTTATCATCCGTTCCATCAGCTTGCCGACACAGCTCAGTAGGCTGATGGGCCTGTATCCATTTGGATCTGTTTTATCCTTTCCTGTTTTTGGTACTGGTACCAGCATTGCATCTTTCCATGCCTGGGGTACAATACCCCTTTTCCAGCTTTGGTTCAGGACTGACAGTAGTTTCCTCTTCGCTGTTTGGCCCAGCCCCATCAGCATTTCGTTTGTTATCCCATCTTTTCCGGGGGATTTCCTTTTCTTTAGTGTTCTCATAGCCTCTTCCATTTCGCGCATTGTAAGTTTGGCCATCATGTGCTCTTCGGGAGCCGTATTTATGTTTTCGTGTCCCTTTAGCTCTTCGCTAATGTTTGTATGCTTTTCTGCAGGGACCTCGATGTGGTTTGCTCTGGCATAGTGATCGACAAAGGCGTTTGCGGCTTTCTTACCTGTGATCAAGTTCTCGCCCTGCTTGATAGTAATTTGTTTATTTGACGGGGTTTCGTCATTCATGGCTCTGACTAGCTTCCATAGCTTGTTCCCTTCTTTGTCCAGGTTTAGACTTTCCGTTTTATTTTTCCAGCTTTCTCTTGCTGTTTGCTTCAGAGTGTGTTTGTACTTCGCCGCGGCGGCTTTGAGGGCGATGTTTGCCTCCATGGATTTTTCTCGTTCTGCCATGTTCCTAGCATTTGTTACTGCATCTTCCACTTTCTGTAACTCTTATAGTTTCTCCTAGCTCCTCTTGGGATGGTTTCAGTGGCTGTCAGGGTTCGAAATGAGAGCAAAAAGTAGTACCATTATAACCCATCTGGCATGTTATGAGTCTAAGGGTTGTGTATGAGGTTGACCACACCCTGTAAAAACTTCAATAGATATCACAAACTGATGATGCTGCACGTATTTGCTGAATTATACTTCACAAGAAGCAGACAAGATGATGATATATTTGTTCTACTAATATCGCTTGTTGCTGCATTATTTTATTTGTGTTCGCCTTATTCTCTATTCCCCAAGGCTGTGTGCGTTGCACTGTTTTTATTTGTTCCTGCTAACATAATGCATTTTATGTAACGGTCTGCTTCCTCCTACATTTTCTAAGTGTAGCAGCTGGTGCTGTGATAGGGAGCAATCCCTGCACCTTCGGGTTGTGCGCAGTGTCACTTAATCACTAGCCCACGCCGTCCCCATTATTTTGTGATTATTAAACTGTCACTAACAAGAAATGACAATTTTTAGTCCTGTTCACTTCACCTACCTCATTTGGTGGAGCTTAGATTTGGTTCAATACTACATTTGGTTTACCCTAACCAGCTCCAGGAAAGCCTAAATAATTATTTGCAGCATGGGATCAAGATGCTGAGCAGCGCATGAGCTGCAGCAGTCAGCGACCCATAGCTGGGCCAGCAAACCAGAGCTGCCAAGACCCTTCTACACCTCCCCGCGGTGATCCTGGACAACAGGATCTAACAGAGCAGACTGGCTAAGGAGACGAGATCGATGAGGGAAGGCTAACACAATACTCAAAAAATGCCTGCTGAAGTCGGATGTGATAGACATAAAGGTGCAAATATCGTAATCAAACTGTAAACTACGACAAAACGCAATCCATTTTCTGGACTACATTCTGCTACTTGCCCTTTTCAGGGCTTGGTAGCAGGCGATTGAGAACGAATGAAGCCAGGTTAGCCATTTGCATTACGGTTTTATTACAATAGTTTTTCTATGAGTTTGTCAATCCAATGTACAACCTTTCTTAGTTGTCTATTATGACATGCTTGAAAGGGAATAGTGGCCCTAATTCTGTTTGTTCCTGGAACCAATTGTTAGTTATTCATTTCACTTAGCCCCTTTTCTACCCCTGGTGGTGCAGAGATTTTTATTTATACTTGCAAATCAGTGCACAAAGAGGTGATCGGTCTGTTGTCTTTGCACAATAGATGGGCCGCCTCCTTTTTGGCTTCATACTGCACGGACAGCAGCTTTTAACATGAGAGCTGAAGGACTAGATGCCGGTCTCACCTCCCTTGAGACCAGGGAACACTTTAACTCTGAAGGATTCGAACACCCATTTTGCATTTTTCTCTCGTTTATTGAGGGGCGGGTGCCTTTCCTCTCAACTGTATATTGTTCATCCTTCTGATATAGTTTTTAAACATAGTTTTAATCTGAAAAAATAATGTATTTTAAAATAAGACTCCACTAAAATGATGCCTAAAAATATAACACTCATATATAGAAAAATTTGTCCTGCTTTTATCTCTAAAGTACAATGTTTACTTTATATCCTCAAACAATAGATGTGCTAAAATAGTATAACGTTCATTGCCACTGCAATATAACGTACGGCTAGACAAAATATGTTGCTGGAAAAATGACAGAGGACTGAGCACTGAACATGAAACAAGCATTTGTCAACAAGTAAAATAACTTATCAAACATTAACAGACAGTTCACAATACTGTGAGATGTGGTACCCCAAATGACCTGCTTGGTTAATTGGGAAGAAGAAACAAAGAAACATACAGAGCTTTATTTAGGTATGGTCATCGGGCCATCAAACTTGTTCAGACTGGTCTAAGAGTGATACCCCTAGTCTAACTTGTTATGCCTGATGTGTTGAAAGATAATGCTCTAAAATGTCAAGTAAAATCATTATATTAAATACTGTCATGTGCTCTTGTCTAACTATTATTTTCTTTAATTCAGACGTGGGATACCAATGTTGTTGGTCGCTAGATAATGTTTGGCTGGTCAAATGTGGTCATTCAATCGGAGGGTTATGGTACTTCTACTTATATTTTTTTACAAATTCTAAATGACTCACCAATGAGGGCTAGCAGACACAGGATGATTTGAGCAGTGAAAAGCAACTTTTAACCGTTTCTTCTTCATTGCACATGAGCATTCTGTCAACACAGAATCTTGTATGATAATTTGTTTGGTACCTTGAAAGTGTAGAACTTGTAATCTTCTTGTGTACAAAAATTAAAAACTTGAAACCTTGGCTTCTGTACACAAAAAAAGCATTTTTTAAATGTATGCCTTTAAACCCATCATGACTTGTGCATGCAATACATATCATCAAAACCTTTCTACTCTCTGTGGAACATAGGTCTTCAACAAATATGGGCCAAGTAATTATGTCCGGGGCCGTCCATATCTGTCTCGAGCCCTCCTCTGTGTCCTTGGGCCAGTCTCTACTTCACTTGCTTTGAGGAACCCCCGTTGACATCTGTGCAGCCTTCCCCTGCTCATACATTGTATGAACGTTCCAGCTACCATATCTGGTGGTTATCCTAGAAGAAAACAGGTGCAGCAGTGAATAGATTCCTTGCGGCTTTCTCTGCATAGCATCATTTGCCCTCTTGATCTGCTTCTGTCTTTGATGGTTGGGTTGAATGTTTCTTCTTAGTTGACTTGTCCATATTTGTTGCAGTTTTTGTGTTTGTACAGGATGAGGAAGTCAGCCTGATGCTCAACCTCAATTATCTGTGTGACATGATTTGAGGGCCTGCAGTGTTACTATTCTTTACTCTTCTTTAAGATCACAGTGACACTTGGGTGTTTGCATGCCCATCATCTCTGTCATATTATTGGATCTCGGCAGAAGATGCAGCACAGTTAATAGGTTGACAGCAGCCAGCTACTCATGCGTCAGCAAACTAGAGCTGACCAAGACCCTGTTCTGTCTTAAAGTGGTGGCTTTGCAATGGGCTGCACTAGTGTAGTGCTTAGAGAGTAGGAATCACGGTAGGAAGGTAAACCCAGGAACCCAAAACTTGGTGCGTGTGTCTGAAAGGCATAAATATAGCAGCCTCGCTATAAACTAAGACACAACATCCTTTGCAGGATGCTTGCAAGAAGAACAATTTGTTGGTTCTATAAAAGTGCTTAGGATAAGGACAAAATCTTTAGAAACAGAAAAAAAAAATGTTGAATGGTGAGGATAAAGAAACAAATTCAACCGCATCAAATCCATACTTCAGTAGAAAAGAAGCATCAATATGTGCTCACACCAACAGTTCGGTTATTCTAGCTACGGTATATGGCTGTGGGGCATGGAACCTATGTATGACAGGTATAGAGAAGGTTTGAATTACTCAAAAGGGCAATGATATGAAGAAAGTTAAGTATCTTTAAGGGAGAAAATTCACATAACACCGAAATCAGGTGTATCCATTCAAGGATGTCAAAGACAATGTGCTGTTAAGAAAATACAAATACATGTGATATGGATGCCTGAGAATATATTGATGTGAAAAGTGATATTTTGATGGTTCGACAACTATAAGGGTAAACTTTTGTTGCCCATCAATAAGATGGAGTTAAATTGAGTAGATTCCTTGGTCCAACAATGTACTCCAGGACAAAAGGCTAAGTAAATGGAAACAGTTCTATGGTTAGGATTAAATTATGCCTGATTGAATGCCAGGATTACATATGGAAACGCACAGCAAAAAAAATTATATTATGAGAATACATGCAACTAACGACAATCAGATAGTGTTTTACAAGACAAATTCCTACAAGATATACATTTTGGCAGTAACATAGACAATGTAGGAAGTACAGATAACGATGTCAAAATAAGAACACAAAAGACGGAAGGAAGTTTCAATGCATTTTAGGAACTTACAGAAATCAAAAAGAAATTTACGTCCAACACAAAAATACAAATCTTCCAACTCCAATGGGACCAATGTAAGGTATATGTACCAATGTATGGCTCTAAAACATTAAGAACAAAAAAAATAAGTAGACTTTCATAAATAGGAACATGTAGACTACAGAATAGAGGGATTGAAATAGTATAAGAAATGTAGAAGAGAACGTGAAACTAACATTTTCCATAAAGTTGATAAAGGAAACTGGGAAGACGGACAGAGCTGAAACAGATTGACTCTGCACAGGACTTGGTGTGTATTTTTGTTGTGAAATCTGATGATCAGGACAGCTGGAAGTGTAAGATTGCTTAACAGAAGAAGGAAAGTTACAGACTCAAAAGCTGTAAAGTTAGTCCGACTTGACTTAGTCTCTCCTATTCTACCAAGGAATGTAGAGGTCTTATTTTTCTAAATGATTTATAGTTTCTATAGGATGGGAGTTTCAACATGTTTGGTAGGTTTCAATTCTTTGCACTAGTTTTAAGTAGTTTGGCACAACGATAACACACTCACACAGGCAAAAGTTATATCATATGCTATGCAATATGAATATGCATGAGTGCTAAACTCTTTAGGAGTAACTAAGGGAAAGTTATCCCCATAATACTAATAGACACTGTAGTCATGGATGAAGTGTTATCATTGAATACTTCATTATCTGTTCCCAGCTTTTTCTGGGGAACAACAGTAATAATTAAATTTCAGTTCCTCACATCCCTCCTCAAAAGTTAACTGTAGGACTAATAGTTTGTCTACCTATTAACCTATTTAATAAAAAAAACTGATACATTTGCCATAACAACAACTGAACAAGCAAGTGAAAGTGCTATACCACTGACGCTCTAGCAACTATTGCAACAATAAAGTAAACACATGCTACATTTATGAATCTGTGTAACCCACACTGTAACATAAGATGATAAGTCAAGTCGTAAAACTAAAGTAAAAGAATGATTCTAATGTGGGAATGTGGTTGACAATTGACAAGTGTTACAAATATTACTCACATAATCCAGTCAACAACTACTTGACATTTTTGCTAGTCATGAACCCTCATTTTCTATCCAAACAGAATGATGAAAATTTGAATCAAGATCCTACCCTAACGCTTCTATTACTTCTAAACACTTGTACTTTTTGAATTGATATAAATCGAAGCTTCGCTCGTAATATTATGCGCAGCTGCCATTCATTAACCGGAACCATTCTGGCAACAAATATACAATCTAGATTGAATATAGTAAAAGACAATGGTGGAATATTATTATAGAAGACCGTGAGAGAACAGCTTGCCAAGAACGTGCTGGTTGACAACAGAATTTATCAGTGAAATATTATTCCGAAAACACTCACCGTTCATGTAACGTTCAAAGTCAAACGGGGCCTGCATCAAGTACATCATGGACAACATCACAGCCTGACCTTTGACCCATTTCCAATTTTAACAAATATTAGAATATTCACAGATCGAATATTGATCCCCATCGGTTAAATTATAAGTTAAAATATTGTTTTTAAGAATATCGAACAGGAAGATTCAAAATGTCCTACCAGTTGAGTTTTGGTCAGCTCTGATTTTTGTGTAGTCTGCCCCGAAAGTAGTGACGTCACGAGGCGTGACGGCGCCGAGGGGAA
Source organism: Ariolimax columbianus (assembly GCA_036924085.1). Classification (NCBI taxonomy): domain Eukaryota; kingdom Metazoa; phylum Mollusca; class Gastropoda; order Stylommatophora; family Arionidae; genus Ariolimax; species Ariolimax columbianus. The sequence goes on along the minus strand of JAVGWX010000004.1, from coordinate 83,319,458 downwards.
ATAATCGGCACCAGTTTATAAATAGAATGTGTAGTTCCCACAAACGAAAGCGAGGCTCATTAAGGTGTGTAGCAGCACAGATTATGCAGAGAGTGTTTCTTGGAATCAAAAGCGAAAACAGAGGTCCTAGAAACATTTGGAATTACTTCACGTTGCTTCTGTTCTAGAAGTTTTCTTTATCGCGGCTTATAGTTTCTACAAAATGGGATAGACGGCCTCCATGTCCAACACTCCTGAGCCATTGCTATTCTATCATTGTGTGTAGACGATTTCTATTCTTTTTGTTGTGGCTTAATTCTTTTACAGGGTGGGATAGCTGGCCCTCTGGCAGAGGAGCATGTTCTACTGCCTAGTGAGTCAGATATCTTGTGGATAGCTGGATAGTCTCTATATTTCGATGTCAGCTGTCAATATCCAATGAATAACCGTGAACCGGAACAAATGGCCACAATGAGGCATTCCTCCACCATGCAAAGACACATTAGAACAATCACTTGTTTGTCTGCAAACTAGATTACAAGTATATACAGAAAAAAAACTGGCACGGACTACGATACTTTTTTTAAAACATGGAACATTAGAAGTATCAACAGAAAGGAGAACGAGCTCGTTAAAGAAATCAAAATTCGAAAATCTATTTCTCACAGAAACTAAGAAAAAAAGGACAGGGAAACGGGGATATTGATGGCAACATGTTTATATACGGAGCTAAATGTGTATCGGGTTGTATTGTGGGCAGAAATCAAAAGGACAATATGGGATCAAGATGCTGAGCAGCACATGAGCTGCAGTGGTTAGCGACCCATAGCTGACTGCTAGCTTCAGGGCCAGCGAGCCATAGCTGCCAAGACCCTTCTACACCTCCACGCGGTGATCCTGGATAACAGGATGCAGCAGGGCAGACTGGCTAAGGAGAATGGATCAAAGAAGGAATACTAACCCGGTACTCAAAAAAATGTTTGCTGAAGTCGGACGTGTTGGGCCGAAAGGTGCAAATATCGCAGCCAAGCTGTAAACTACGACACAACGCATTCCGTTCTCTGGACTACATTCTGCTACGTAAGCCCTTTCAGGATTTGGTAGTGGGAGATTGAGAACGAACGAAGAAGAAGAAAAGGACAATATTTAAAAATTACAATTTATCTCTGAACTTATATTATCTTGTTAAGTCTCAATGAGAACGGCAAGATAGTCATCGCTATCAGGTATGCACCGAATGATGAGGACAGACCATAATACTAAAAGTAATTAGGTGTGCTCTTTCAAGATACAGTGGACGATTGTCATAATGAAATTATCCTTTTCAGAAATAACCCTGCCTCCACTGTTTTCTGTGGTAATGCATTCCAAGCAAACACCACTCTCTGACTAAAAAAAAACTAAGTGCCTTAGATCTAATCCGGACCTTAATTTAACTTAACGTTTTTATACTGGTTTAGAAGACTCGTCAGAATCTGTATACAACCAGTTACATTAGCAGTACCCAGCTCTAAAAGCTATGCTCATCCAATCTATTCTTAAATGCATTAACTGTTGATGCCTCTACTACCTCCTCGGACAATGCATTCCAAGCATTCACCACTCTCTGGCTAAACAAATATTTCCTAATTTTCAATCTGGACCTTTCTTTAGTTAATTTGTATCTGTGCCCTCTTGTTCATGTTGGTGGTTGTATTTTGAAAAAAAACTTGTTATAGTCTAATATAACCTTTCATGTTATTATCTTATAAACCTGTATTAAGTCACCTCGAATTCTTCTCTTTTCTAGACACTGTTGGCCGATTTTTCTGAGTCTTTCCTCCTAACTGTAATTCTGGAATCCCACTATCAATTTTGTCGCTATTCTTTGTATCTAACTTAACTTAATTTAACCTTTCCCACAAGTTTATATCTTCTTTACGATAAGGACTCCGCACCTGTACACAGTACTCAAATCTAGGTTTAACTAATGCTTTACACAGTTTAACAATCACTTCCTTACTCCTATGTTTAATATTTCTTTTTATCACACCTAACATTGCATTTGCCTTTTTCACTGCTACCTGGACTTGTTCACTCACTTTACCTGCATGATCTATTATAACCTTTAGGCCCCTTTGTACCCCATTTTGTAATTATGTTCAATATTGGATCTTCCCATGTGGATGACAGTACATTTATCTATATAAACTCCATTTGCAACCCCACAGACCAGTCTAGAATTTTATCTAAATCCGACCTAAATATGTTCACATCTGCTATAGATAAGACACTACTACATAGTTTTGTGTCGTACGCACATTTTTCAACCATGGATCATATATCAATGTCCAAATCGTTTATATATATATATCAAGAACAACATTGGTCCCAAAACCGATTCCTGTGGCACTCCACTTTTTTACTTCACACCAATCAGAGTACTCCTTATTTATGCCCACTCTCTGCTTTTTTCCCGTTAACCAACTTTCAATCCATTCGGCATCCATTCCATGTGATTTTAACTTTTTAAATAATCTTCGAAGAGGTACTCTATCAAAAGCCTTTGCAAAATCTAGAATAATAACATCCCCTGGTTCCCCCTCATCTATCCTTTTAGTAACCTCCTCCATGAATTCCAATATAATTGTTAAGCTCGATCTCCCTCTATTAAACCCATGCTGACTATTTCTGATTAGATGAATCTGTCTAGATGGATTACAATGTTTTCTTTGATTATTGATTCTAATAATTTACAGACTATGCTTGTTAAACTCACCGCTCTATAATTTGATGGATATGATTTCTTTCTATCTTTCCAATCCCGTGGAACAATCCCTTTTGCAAGTAATTGAGAACATAATATAGCCACTGGTTTTGCTAGTTGGTCTCTAATTTCAAATAGCAATTTTGGACCTGGACCTCTCCAATTAAAAACAATTATTTCCTCCATAATACAGATTAATTTTAATCCCACTATATCCGTTTCCCACTTGAACATGTCTATAGGCTCTGGGATCTTGGAGCAGTCTTCTTTTGTGAAGACTGTTCCAAAGTATTGATTTAGTAGATTAGCTGCCCTCCCCTGTTCTCTTATTATTTTACATGTGATATCTATGCGAGGGCCTATCTTGTCTTTCGTTCTTTGTTTATTTCTAACATATGAAAAGAAGCTTTTACTGTCAGTCTTTATTCTGCTAGCAAGTTTTTTTTTGGGAAGTCTATTTTTGCTGTTGTATTCACTTTCTGAACTATGTTCTGCTTGTCCAAATATTTTAAATATGTTCTTTTTGATTTACCTGCCTCTATATATTTTTTCCATGCTTTATTTTTAGCTCTTCTACATTAAACTACAAATCTAGTTATCAACTTTTTACGCTTGGGGTTTACCTCCCTACATGGAACACATTCCACTTTTAGTTGTTCTAAAACTGTTTTGAAACTCTTCCAATCTTGTTCAACATATGTACTTCTGACAATATATTTCAAGATTATGTGGCTGGCTGTCTCTTTCATCTTCTGAACATCTGTCTTAGTGTAGTCGAATGCTCGCGTGTTTATGTTTTCTTCTTTCCCTGCTATAAGACCCCAACGGCTGATCTGATGGTTGCTTGAGCCAAACAGTTCCCCAACGATAACGTTTTCAATCATATTTTTCTCTGTAGTCAATATTAGGTCGAGCATGTTTTTGCCTGTGGTAGCTTCCTCTACATGCTGAATAAAAATGTTGTCAGTTATGCACTTCTCAAAAGGAATTTACTCTGCAAATGCTTTAGCCATTTTCCATTTTTATTTCAGGAAAAATGAAATCCCTCATTAATAATATTTAACTGCACTAGCCTTTTTATGTTACTAATTAGCTCCTCGTCTTTTTCTTTTGGACTTGAAGGACATCTGTAGCATACTCCAATCACTGTTTTTTCCACCCCAACTATCTATTACTCCCCATACACTTTCATTTTTGTTGCCAGATGATAGATCATCTTGTATAGTTATATTTACTGAATTCGCACAGTAGAATAAAACGTCACCTCCCTTAGCCTTGTCTCCAACTACCCTATCTTTCCTTAACATTGTATATCCCTCTATTTCAAGTTCACTATGCGCAATGTCCTCATACGTCCATATTTCTGTTAATACTGTTGTATCTGGTTATTCTTATTCTACATACAGTTCCAATTCTTCTCTTTTATTTGCTATGCTTCTCACATTTACATTTAAACATTTTAGTTTGTTATTTTGTGAATCTTCCAAAGTTTTCTGTTGCTTTATCGTTTTTATATTTACTTTTCCACTACCGATTTCACATTTCCCTGATCCCAACTCTCCCCTATGACTGCCTCCTCTTTAGCACCCCGTTTTAGGCCTATCTTTAGTCTCAAACTTCATAGGCCTAACTAGTTTACATTTTTAATACAATGCTTAAATACATACTTTGCTACAACATGCTGCCCTATCTCATTTAGACGTTAACCTTTCCTGTCCAGCATTTCACATTTGTCTATTTTCACATCAATAAAATTTATATTCATATCTGTACACATTTTCCACAACCTGAGGTTAATACCTATATTTTTTACTGTATAGATAGTCTGACCCATCTGCTCTGTCTGTGGTTGATACCTATTTTATTATTGTATAGATAGTCTGACTCATCTGCTCTGTCTAAAATATCCATCATGGTGACTTTCCTATACTTTTTTGCTTCAAGTGTCCTCAACAGACTCTTGTATCTTTGCATTATTATTTCTGTACCATCTCTCTTGAAATTATTTGTACCTACCACTACCACAACATGTCTGTTCGCTCTGTCGTCTACCATCTTTATCTTTATCTTAACAATTTGGCTTGGCTTGCCTTCGTTCGTTTTCAATCTCCCGCTACCAAATACTGAAAGGGCTTAAGTAGCAGAATATAGTCTAGTGAACGGAATGCGTTGTGTCATAGTTTACAGATTGACTGCGATATGTGCACCTTTCGGTCTAACACATCCGACTTCAGCACGCATTTTTTTAGTACCGGGTTAGCATTCCCTCTTCCATTCCTTCTCCTTAGCCAGTCTGCCCTGCTGCAGCCTGTTATCCAGGATCACCGCGTGGAGGTGTAGAAGAGTCTTGGCAGCTCTGGTTCGCTGGCCCTGACGCTAGCAGTCAACTATGAATCGCTTGGAAAAGATGGCGCCATAACTGGCTGCGAGTCTACATTTCTCTACTGTTTTGGATCATTATGGATGCCGCCAGACCACGGATTTGCCTGGAATTCACACTAGTCGACGACTTACACTTGTGTTCACGGAAACGTGGTGTTGTTTTCCGTCTGGACTTGTTATTTCGTTCTTTGGGGGGGGGGGGGGGGGGGGAATTTCTTCCATCCGTTTATCCTGGTCTGGACGCTGGCTGAATGGCACTACGCTTATACCTGTGTCGTATTTCACGGGTTAGTTCTGCCGATTCACCTTCCCGAATTTGGCGTGTGGGAATTTTAGATGCTACTATGATGAATTGAATACAGCTGGGGAGAGATGCCAGACTCACTCACACGCTGAGTGTTGTCCATACGACCTCTTGTGGTTATCGAAAAGGCACGACAAACTGCGTTAGATGCCATCCCACCTTTCTACCCTGCGGGTTACATGTTTACTGAAAGGCTTCGATGGTAACCCTGAGGTAAAATCTGCATCCTATGCTATCTCCAGTCGTCTCGATGAATGTCTTGCCACTGGCAAAAGGTAGCTTAGGCTCTGTGAGTGAGGTTGACAAAAGGCGCAGTTTCTTCCTCACTTTAATCCAAATCATCGCGCAAGTCACCCATTTCAGCGGACACAGCAAGAGATACGACTGTCCACACGGCTGAACAAAGAGAGTGGTCTTCATCACTTGTGATGGACAACAACGATTTCTTATGTTGAGGATGTGGTCTTTCGTGTCCCTACCTTGTCAAAACCTGCCTGTGCGTCATGGACCTCCTTATTGAGCTTGTTTTCTAGCCTCCTAATGATGATTCGTAGAAGGATGTTACTGGCAAGACATATTTAAGCGAAGGTTCGATAATTGATACATTATTTCAAATCGCCTTTCGGGATCAAGATGCTGAGCACCGCATGAGCTGCAGTGGTCAGCGACCCATAGCTGACTGCTAGCGTCAGGCCCAGGGAACCAGAAATGCCAAGACCCTTCTACATCTCTACGCGGTGATCCTGGATAACAGGATGCAGCAGGGCATACTAGCTAAGGATAAGGGATCCAAGAGGGAATGCTAACACGGTACTCAAAAAGGCTTGCTGAAGTCGGATGTGTTGGACGGAAAGGTCAAAATATCGCAGTCAAGCTGTAAACTACGACACAACGCATTCCGTTCTCTGGACTACATTCTTCTACTTAAGACCTTTTAGGGTTTGGTGGCGGGAGATTTAGAACGAACGAAGCCAAGCCAAGCCAAATCGCCTTTCTTGGTGAAAGGTATATACACAGCTTGTCCGTGATCTTTGTCATAATGCACTGTGCCAGACCTTCTTACATGATGCATGATAGATGATGACACTGCCTACCCCTCCTGCTTGAATAACCTAACTGCCTTGTACTGGATTAGAAGACTCTGTACAGTGTCTGTATTCAATCAGCTTATTCCAGTCCACTGATACTAAAAATGGCTGTGATCATCCAATCTATTTGTGAATGCATTAACTGATTATGCCTCCGCCACATCATATGACAATGCATTCCAAACATTCACCACTCTATGACTAAAAACATATTTCTTAATTTCTAATCTGGATCTGTCTTTAAATAATTTGAAGGTGTGCCCTCTAGTTCTTGTATCCGGTTGAACTTTGAAAAAAACTTGGTATAGTCTAATTTATCCTTTCCATTGATTCATCTATAAACTTGTATTAAGTCACCTCGAATTCTTCTCTTTTATTAAGTCACCTCGAATTCTTCTCTGTTTTAGACCAGTTTTTCTAAATTTCCCCTCACAACTATAATTCTGGAATCCAACGATCATTTTGGTAGCTCTTCTTTGTAGCCTTTCTATCATGTCTATATCCACTCTATGATACGGACCAATACGCCTGGATACAATACTCCAATTTAGGCCAATGATTTGTATTGTTTGATTAACACTTCCTTGCTCCTATGTGTAATGTTTCTTTTAATTATACCCAACATTGCATTAGCCTTATTCACTGCCACCTGGACCTGCTACCACACCTTACATGTGTGATCCATTATAACACATAGACCCCTTTCCTTTTCTATCTATCTAATACTGTTCACTCCCAATATGTAATATTAATTTTTATTGGATCTTCACATGGGGATGACTGTACATTTTTCTACGCGAAACCCCATCTGCCAGCTCACAGATCATTTATGAATCGCAGCTAAATCCGATCTCAATAGCTCCACCTCTGCCGGAGAAGAGATCCTTATAATTTACATGTATCTATCTTCAGTCAAAACGTTAAACGTTATAGGGAGATGTGACCTCCTTTGTTTCATATTTTTGAGCAGGTGAAAATCCCCTGATGACTTGCCAGATCAATCCCAGTACCTGTTACCAACTGTTAGATTGGTAGCCCCTGGAATATACGATCGCCTATTTTTGGGACTGGTGGTAGTGGAAGTGTAAATTAGAGCAAGGTAGACCCGCAGCCTGTCAGGCGCTATCTATACCACCCCGCTAACCATATAACAAAGACCTGATGGTATAGCCACACAGTACCCTTTTTACGACATACTATCTGTGGGGCGAGAATCCCTAGAATACTTTGAGTAGATTTTTAACTTGAACTTTTCCCGAGCAGTGGCCGATAAGCATACTACTTTCGATTTCCTACTGCCAAGGAATTTTTAACGTGCGCGCACCTGCACACGGGTGTATGATCTGACTGCTTATGGAAAATGTTTACCGGATGATCTACATGAAGAAATCCCGATCTCCACCGTGATTTGAACCCGTGACCTCCAGCACCGGAGGCGAACACCTTACCTCGAGATCACTGGGTCACCCCCCCCCCCCCTCCCCATATACATACATATCAAAAAGAAAATTGGTCCAAACACCGAGCCCTGTGGTATTCAGCGTTTTACCTCCCGCCACTCAGAGTACTCCTTATTTATGCCCACTCTCTACCCTCTTCTCTTTAATCAATGTTCTATCCATTTTGTAACTTCGCCATCGATTCCGTGTGATTCCAACTTTCTAAATAATCTTTGACCAGGTACTCTATCAAAGTTCTTTGCAAACATCTAGATTAATAACACGAACTGGCTCCCCGCCATCTATAACTTTGGCAGCCTTTTCACTGAATGCGAATAGATTTATTAATTAAATTACTACATGTACAAATCTGTACACATCACTTTTACAATTTTTGAAAAATGTTCTGGACAAAATTGACGATATTAAACAAGAGGATATATCCAAATTGCTTCAGTTGAATACAAGTGTTCTGGTAAGCAGGGTAGTTAGGGTCAGGTGAAACATACTGATCAAGTGCCGACCTCACATTCTGAGACAGGTCATCGATTGTATAATAGAAATATATTTGGTTATTTGAGAACGAACAGAGAAGGGAAAGCAGTGACTATGTTTGTTGCCAGGGTCGATGATATGGCATGAAGAAGAAGACAAAAGTAGCGACAATAATCGCAAAGATGTGTGTATGTGAAGCTTCTGGAACAACGAATACTACAACCAAAATAATACAACATATATTTGAATATTACAAATACAAACAATATTACAAACTTAGCTCACACAGTGAAAAGAGCAAGCAACAAAAATAGATACAACGATCAGACTAATAGCAAGAGCGTATTGTCCTATGCTATAAATAAACAGAGAACGAAAGACAGAGTAGACTCTCAAAGATAGGACAGAAAAAATAATAAATGATAATAAGGATGCTGGTAATCGATTCAATCAGGACTTTGGCACAGTCTACACAAAATAAGACTGCTCCGCGATCCAAAGGTCCATATATATTTTTCAAAGGGACGTGGATACATAATGATTAAGATCAGTCTACTATACAGAGGAAATGGTCTGTAAAAAAATGGAGGGGCTGAAAGCGGATAAATGTCCGTGTCAAGATGGTATACATCCAAAATTGTTGTTTGAAATTTAAGACCTGTTTGATCCACTTTAATAAACAGAACCTACGACGTCATATTGATTCATTCTATTTAAACTGTCAAAAGTACGAGACGAATATCAACACATCAAAAACAGAGACAATATTTATTTGATATTCATGTGAATGAAACAAAAATAAAGCAGGTACAAGAATTTCGGTATTTGGGAATTGTTTTTACTGAGGGTGGCAGACTCGATAGAGAAATAGAGACGAGAGTGCAGAGGGCAAACGCTGTCACATATCAGCTGTCTCCACTACTAAGAAATCCCACGATTTCCCTTCAAGCAAAAAAGCGGATGATAAACAGAAGTTTCTTCTCAACCCTGTGCTACCAGTGCCAGACATGGGCATTGAATAGGGCACATGAACGAAAGTTAGCCACCTGCGAAATGCACTGCCTACGAAAGATCACTAACAACATCAGAAGAGACAGAATCACTAATATGAGTATTCGGGAGAAGGTTGGAACAATTCCATGCCTACAGTACATTGAGCAGCAGAGAATACATTGTTTTGACCACATTGTGAGAATGGAACCAGACCACATTGTGAGAATGGAACCAGACCACATTGTGAGAATGGAACCAGACCACATTGTGAGAATGGAACCAGACCACATTGTGAGAATGGAACCAGACCACATTGCTCCTGCAACCTTCTACTTGAGAGCATAATGAAGAAGAGCGAGAGGTTAGGCCCAGGAAAAGGTGGATAGACAGCGTAAACGAAACCTACCGTAAAATGGGAGACAATGTTACTCGGGCCACGACAGAGGAGAAAGACAAATACATACCATGACACTGGGCTACAACAAATACATACCATGACACTGGAATACAACAAATACATACCACGACACTGGGCTACAACAAAAATATACCATGACACTGGAATACAACCGGGTGGAAAATGAGACGACAAAAGAAAAAGAATTTAAAACTTGTTAGCAAAACCATTGACTATATTATATTCTCAATCACTTGTGAATGGACTGTTCCAGGGGATTGGTACGATGCAACTTGAGTGATCCCGGTGTTAAAAAAGGACACAAAATAAAATCCAGCAAATTATAGACCAGCATATTCTGAAAAATCATCGGAAGTATAAAAAAATATAATACAAAATATTCTCCAAAGTTCTTGTTAACAGAATAGGCAAACTACTGGACCTCCAGAATCCCCGTGAGCAGGCGGGGTTCAGAAGAGCGGTCGCCACTACTGGCCACCTACACACCATCCACCAGCTGCTAGAGAGAGCACGTGAACTTTGTCTGACCATGTGCCTAGTAAGAACAAGAGGGCGCTGCTACAAGTTGATTAAGGAGAGGTCCAGATTAGATATTAGGAAGTATTTTTTTAGTCAGAATTGTGAATGCTTGGAATGCATTGCCAAGGGAGGTGGTGGAGCCAGGAACAGTTAATGCATTTTAGAATAAATTGGATGCGTATAGCTTTAAGAGCAAGGTGATGTAAATGAAACTGGTTGTATACAGACTCTGCAGAGTCTTCTAAACCTGTATAAAGACGTTAAGTTAAGTTAAGTTAGTGTTTAAAGATTAGGAAAAAAGCCTTCGACAGTATTGGGGTCAGTGCCGTGATAAGTGCCACAAGAAACAAGGACGTGGCCGAAATTTACACGAGGATGCTAAAAGAAAATTAACGTAAACTACAGTACGGACATTACTCTGTACCACCGCTCAATAACTATTCCAATAGCAAGAGGAGTACGGCAGGGCGACACGATTTCTCCAAAGCTTTTCACAGCAGCGTTTGAGGACATCTTCCAACAGCTGAGTTGGGCAGAATGAGGTATAAATATACACGGGGTAAGGCTCCCCCACCTAAGTTTTGCGGACGACATTGTGCTGATTAGCCATACCACAATAATTACAGAGGTATCTCACTGCTGCAGTGTTGTTGGTAAAGTCTTTGCTAGAGAGATCTTACTGCGCCTACATAAACTGGCTGAGCAAGTGTATCTAGAGTCACAATGTGGATTCTGACCTGGAACATGATTTACAAGATCTTCTCTCTACGGTAGCTACAACAAAAAATCACGCGAGCAGAACAAGTCAGAACATGACTTAACTTAACTTAACTTAACGTCTTTATACTGGTTTAGAAGACTCTGTAGAGTCTGTATACAACCAGTTCCAATTACATCATCTTGCTCTAGAAGCTGTACGCATCCAATCTATTCTTAAATGCATTAACCGTCCCAGCCTCCACCACCTCACTTGGCAATGCATTCTAAGCATTCACAACTCTCTGGCTAAAAAAATACTTCCTAATATCTAATCTGGACCTCTCCTTAGCCAACTTATAGCTGTGCCCTCTTGTTCTTGTTGGTGGTTGTATTTTAAAAAGCATTCGATTTCGTTAGCAGGGCTAGACTCTTCAAAATCGTTTCAAAAATAGGGTGTCCTAACAAACTCCTGCAGCTTATAGTGTCCTTTCATGAGGATATGATAGCAACAGTCCAATTCGACAGTAATACATCACGTTCACTTAATATTCAATGTGGTGTTAAACAAGGCTGTGTCTTGACCCCAACTCTATTTGACATCTTCTTTGCGCTGCTACTGAAGCACGCATTTGGTAATAGAACAGAAGGGATATACTTTCATATTAGAACAAATGGCCGTCTGTTTAATTTTGCAAGACTCACAGCTAAAACCAAGATCACAAAAGCTACTGTCAGGGACTTGTTATTTGCTGATGACGCTGCAATTGTCACTCATAATGGGCATGAACTCCATAGATTGATAGATCGCTTCTCCCAGGCCTCACAATAAGCCTGAATAAAACAAATGTGCTGGGATAAGGCATTCATACCACCTTAACCACCACTATCGATAATTATGAACTGGCAACTGTAGACCAGTTCACTTACCGGAGGTCTCTAATCAATGATACGCTTCCCCAAGACCCCGAATTGGGCAATCGCATAGGCAGAGCTACTAACATATTTTCTCGTCTTACAACACGTGTCTGGGAAAATCAAAAACTTACAGCCAAAACCAAGGCCATGGTCTACAATGCCTGTGTCGTCAGTGTCTTCTATATGGCAGCTAAACGTGGACAACATATGCCAAGCAAGAGCATAGGCTTAACACCCATCACCTACGACATCCTTAGCATCTCATGGGGAGACAAGGTTACAAATGCGGAGGTGTATCCTCGCACCGGTCTTTCAAGTATGTACACCCTCCTTCGCCAACGAAGACTGCCATGGCTTTGTCATGTTCGTCGCATGGGAGACAGTCGCATCCTCAAAGATATTATGTATGGACAGCTAGCGTGTGATAAGTGAACAGCTGGCCGACCACACGCATGGAAGACACAGCTGCAGACCTATCCAAATGGATTAATGGCCAGCAACCATACTTTTGGCCAGTTCTCCAGTTCTCTAATGTTACCAATGCTTCTTGCATTCAATTATTTGCAACTGTTATTGATCCTTCTCTTGAACACGGTATAGAGTTGTCCACGTACATTGCATGCGTCATGTACTCTAGTGTGAATGTCATCCGTTATGTTGTTTATAAAGTTCAAGAAAAGCGTAGGAAACAACACTGCCCATTGTGGGACTCTAATAATCCCTTCCTGCTGCGATTCCCCTGTATCTGAACCCTTGTCGTTCTTTTCTCCAGGTAGTGGAGCCGCGTAGCGCAGTGGTTAGCGCGCTGGCTTCGTATCTGAGTGGTCCTGGGTTGAGGCGGTAATGTTTTTTTCAGACCGCAATGGCTCCCGAGTCGACCCAGCCTTAAATGGGTACCGGTTCAGTCCGGGAAGTAAAAGCGGCGAGGGAGAGGAGATGGCTACCGCCCTCATATAGCCGAGCCTTTGAAATGTGAGATCGCTAACACCCCTACGACAGTAATGCTATGGGATACTTTACTTTACTTTTTACTAGGGGCAAATCTAGTTATACAGATGCCCTCTAACTCCGAGAAGCTTGTCATTGAGTTCCTCTTTCTAGATCCTTACGAAGGTTTTTTTTTTTGTCAATCTACACCATTCCCAGAATAGCACCACTGTCTCACAGAGAGCATGTCGTAAGAGGCGACTAGCTGTGTGACATGGCAGAACACCTGTCATGGTTAGGTGGTTTGTTCAGAGCAGTATAGATGGCGCCTAACAGGCTGCAGATCTACTTTGCTCTAGTGTGTGTTTGAGTCTATTAAGATGGAATCGAGCATTGGTTAACCACCCTCCGTAAACGCTTGTCCAAACGCTGAAGAGTATTAAGCTGCTCAAACCTGGTCCTCTAAACAGGAAAACCATCTCCCGGATACATCCAGCTCATACCAGGGCTGTGACCTGCCCAGGGGCATCTACCCTTGTAGAAGTACAGGTCGACTAAGAACTATCTACACCGCTAGTGTGTGCTTCTTTTCATGAAAGTTATCATCGACCTATTTATACTATAATCCACCTGTTCTTTTGTTGACCGGTTGTTGCCGGAATCCACTTTTCCCCTACTAATTGTTTTCCTTCCAGATAACAAGTCTTCTCAGGTCAGGTCAGGTCATCCCGTAACCGGTGAGGTCGTTGGGGCCCACATTAAGACATCCTCACAACACCACGCCATCACCCTCTGTCAGATGCCGCTGCCTGTGACTCTTCTGGTCGGAGACTGGCCCATTCTTTTATGTTGTCCTCCCATCTCTTTTTGGGCCGGCCTCTTCGTCGTCTGCCATGCACATTTCCTTCATAGTTATGTAGCTCGGAACAGTACTCTGTCCATCGTGTCAGTACGTCATTTTCCTCAATAAGGCACTTGCCGCTTTTATCATGGATCAGAAGCTTCCTGCTTTGTCTTGGTGTTACCAGTTCTTTGACAACCTTGTATGCTCCTTTAGCATCATTTCTGTTTAGTCGCTCTTCGATGTTTGTGCATTGCTCACATATCCACGCTTCTTTCGCCTCTCTCATCTTTTGTTGTATGGCTTTCTTGACCTCTTTATAACTGCCGACCTCCTCCGGTGGGTGATTGTGTTTTTTCAGTGACCTTCTTTTATCACAAAGGTCAAGAATGTCTTTGGTCACCCATTGCTTCGTTTTTGTTTGGTGGCATCCCAGGATCTCTGTTGCAGTATCTATGAGAGCTGCGTTAAGAGACTCTGTAACTGTATCTATTACCAGTCCCTCTCTGAGAGCCAACAGTGGCGCAAATCTCCCTCCCACCCTTGCTTGGACCACTTCGGTGATTTTTGGGTCCATTAGTTTGTCCAGGTCAAACTTTAGCCTGGTCACATCCTTCTTTGCGACTCCCTTCAATCGCAGACGCACGGTCATCATAACCAGATCGTGGTCGCTTCCTCTATTTCACAATCTTCGTAGTCTGCAGTGTGTGCGTAGCACTGTATTATGGTAATATTAAACGGTGCTGCCTTTAGCCGAAAGATAATAAAACGGCTAGATATTGGGCGGCAACCCAAATAAGCATCTGGCTGTGTCTTTATGATCCAGTATCCCCACTCCGTGTAAATGTTTGTCCTTCCTGCCACTGAAGTAGAACTTGTGGCTTTCCTCCGTGGTAAACTCTCCAAAGCTTTTCTATCGAGCCTCGCATATACTAAGGATGTTCCACCGGTAGTTCTTCATCTCGTGCGTTAGCTCATTGATTTTGCCACATGGGTTCAGTGTTCTAACATTCCACGTACCTATTGTGAGCTTGTCTTTCCTCAGTTTGATGGTTCCACCAGTAGCACACTTATCGCCTCCGACCTGGTGTGGGACGGCAGACGCGGTCATTATTAACCCGGGCTGCGACCGAGCCGGTATGTGTGATTGTGGTTGTGTCCTCATGTGTGAATCTTGGGCGGTTTTCTCTTGGCGGAGCTCATCTCCTCTCCAAGCCGGTGCGGGCCAACATCTGCTGCTGACCTGGAGGAGCCCATCTCCCCAGGCGAGCCATTGCCTCGTTTGCCTACAGCCTCGCGGCCATAGTTTCCCAGTGTGCACCACTTGGAGGCGAGGTTGACTTGTGTGCGCTTTATCGGCAGGCTACTCATTTCACTTTTTGCCCCTCAGAAGAAGAACTAGCCGACCCCGACATCGCTAGGTTGCGATGCCGAGCGCAAAACACACCATTGCACACAAGTCTTCTATTGACCGGTTTTGCAATTTGTTTGCAGCAGAGTAGGCTAACTGGTCTAAAGCAACCTGGGTCCAGTCTGTCCTTGTCTTGCTTTAGGATAGGCACCTTGATGACTTCTTTCCATTTCTCATGCACCTGTCCTGTCCTCCAACTGCATTTATTACCTTAAAGAGTGTCCTTTTCTTGCTTCCTGCCTCCTCTTTATGAGAATCTCGTTTGTGACACCATTCTTTGCATGATGAATTCTTAAGTTTGAGTCCCAGGAGTGCGTCTGCTAGTTCTGTCAGTGTGAGCCTGCATGCCAGATGTTGTTTTGCTACCATGACGTATTGATTAGTCGTTGGATCTCTTTTCTGACCTCCTGCTGTCTGACCTATAGTGTTTCCACATGTCTAATACTTGCATATTTTCAACTAAAGATATTTGCTGCATTTTCCCCAGTGTGTACTTCCTGATTGTGCTCTATTATTATTGGTGGTCTGCTGCTGTTTTCATCGTTGATGACCTTAGCCAATGTTCATTGCTTATTGCCGTCTCTGTCCAGATTGAGAATCTATTTTTCTTTCCAGCTCTGTCTTTCTCTACCCATCTTCTGCATCTGGTAGTGGCAGCCTTGAAGAGCATATTGCTCTGTGCGTTATTCTGCTATCGATATTTCTCGGAAGTAAGTCAGCGACAAAACTGATACTGGGATTCCAGAATTACAATTAAGAGAGTTATGAGGAAAAACTCTGAAAAACCGGCCTACGGCGTCTAGAAAATAGAAGAATCCAATGAGACTTAGTACATGATTATAAGATAATTAACGGAAAAGATCAATTGCACTATAACACGTTTTTAAAAAATACAGTCGCCAACAATAACAGGGTACATCTACAAATTAACTAAAGAAATATCCAGATTAGATATTTGGAAATATCTTTTTAGTCAGAGAGTGGTGAATGTTTGGAATGCATTGCTACGGGACATTATGGAGGCAGGGTCAATTCATGCATAAAAGAATAGATTGGATGCGCATAGAATTTAGATCAAAGAAATGTAAAAGAAACTGGTTGTATACAGATTCTCCAGAAACTTCTAAACCAGTTTAACGACCTTAAGTTAAGCTCTTCTTCCAGCAATTGTCCAGTATGGTTTGTCATTTCTGCTTGCTCCCCCAGGTACAGATTCGTTTGCGGCCCTTAGATCATCTTAGCTTCTCAGTCAGATTCTTTACCCTCTTTTAGTATGTGTTTATAGTTTCACTATATCTGTCTGCATTCATGCACTGCTAGAAAAAGTACAAGGATTGACCGGACACCTCGTCCGTATGTCAGACAAAAGGCCCACAAAGAAGCTTCTCTACGGCGAGCTGAGAGAGGAATGGCGCGAGAGAGGGCACCCAAAGAAAGGTTTTAATGACAGTCTGAGGGACTCACTGACAAGTTGCCAGTTAGATATCACCACATGGGAATGTCTTGCGCAAAACAGATCTGACTGGAGAAGCCCAGTCAGGTCGGGTGTAGCTACCAGCGAAGACCGCCATGATTTGAAAGCCCAGAGCAGACGCGAGACCCTGACATCACGAACAGCAGGAACACCATCCCCTTCTACAAACCTTGTGGCCCGATATGCAGCAGATGTTTTCGTGCCCGTATTGGCCTGTTCAGCCACATGCGCACCCACACCCATCAAGGAAATCTGTGACAAGGATGATGTTGGTGGTCCTCATCGACAATGATGGACAGCTATTATTATTATTTGTCTGCGAGTCTTGTAAATGTGTCACAGTCTGCTCTTTTAGAGTTCCAACGAGTAAGTTGTTTCTGTTTCTCATGTACATATGTAAAGTTGTTTGAGAGTTTGACTGGTTTGTGGTCTGTCTTCTAATTGGTTGATCGTCGTTCCATCCGCCTTGTACGACAGGTTGGGAAAGAGTGTGTCTCTTCTTTGCTATTTATGAGGGGCAAGTTGTTTATTTTTCATTCTTCCCTATCCTCCAATTTTGCTCGGTTCCCATGTAGCCCCATTTTTCTGAGTGGCTGTTAAAGTCACCTGCCACGATGCAATGCGTTTCTGTTATCTCTATCGCCTTTAGCCTGAGAGTTCTGTCCATCGGACTGTATACGTTTACAAGTAGGATTAGCGGTTTTCCAATGTATTTCATTTCAATTCAAGTGCCGTCTCAGTAACGTAGGTTGGCTGCAATGAACCAATATCCTCTGTCTCTTGTCTTTACGGTACACTCTACCAGACTGACGCTAGCCCATCTTTTGTTGTTGCTCTCCCACTTATGGAGCTGCCTACCTCTTGTCCATCTATCTTCAACCTTTCCCTCCAGTATTGTTTTCAGTGGAGTTTCGTGTTTTTTTATATGGCCAATATATTTGACTTACCTAATTTTTGTGGTATATGCCTTCTGCATTCTAGTGTATTATGTTATGTCTTCTTTGTTCCAGTGAGTTGTGACCAGTAATGTTTTCCCATTGCTACCGTTTCCTGGCTCTCCAAACAGAGTCAGGGTGACATCACCAGTATCTTAAGGTGGGCCTCTTCTAGGGAAAAGGACCCGGCACCTTTGCTGGCAGAATTTCAATGCCATCTGCACCTGAATTAAATTACTATAGACAGGTTAGGCCATACTATTAACCGTCTCTTACAACATGTTCTCAGTGTGGCAGTTGTTCTATATCATTCACAGAACCTCGCAATCAGGCAATGCAAAACATAAAGCCAGACATATTAATGCTGCACATTTATTTTTAGGTAAGTGATACATAGTGCTGATAGTCAGCTGATTGATTATGGCATGCAACGATGAAGCATATCTGGCCAGCAACTTTTCTTGCTTTAAGCATCCTTTTGTTGTGGTTGTCCAAATAATTATCTAGAAGGCTGCCAGACGGGAAATCACAAGCCGCGAAACAATAAAAGCAATGGGAAATTAGAGCCATATCAGTAATAAATAAATATTGATGTTTTGGCTTACATATTCCATACCTTTTTCGAAGTTTCTCTGTACCATACCTATTCCTCTCAATCATTCCTAATCTAATTTTTAGGTAATCCCATAGCAGACACTGTCGTCGAGGATGAAGTGTTCAACAGTGCACTGTACGAGACCACAGATTATCTATGAGCTGGGTGGCCTGCCCTTCCCTAACATTAGGCCATTGGCACATTTATTGATGGTTTGACAGGAGTGTGTTGGTAACAGGAATTGAACCATGCACCTGTGTCATAAAAAGCAAGTGCTCTACCACTACGCTAATCTGGCGATCTAATCTTTACAATTCACCTTTTTACTTTAAAATCATACTTTTTCAAGTTTGAATATATCTTTCCAATCCACTATTTCAGGGATTGCTAGTTTTTCCAAACCATTTTTTCTGGTTTTGTCATTTTTCTAAATGACATTTTCCGGTTTGGCCAATCTATTCAAGTTTCGCAACATCTTCCAAATCCACATTTTCTCGTTAAAAAAAACCAAAACCAAACAGCTTTTCCTATCCATCTTTTCTAGCATTGTCGTAACTTCTCCATCTATCTTTTATGTTTTGCCGTATCTGTTCAATCAATTTTTGCAATGCCCCTTTTCCGGATTATCTTATATATTTCAGTCAACCATTATATCTTCATCACTAACTTCAATTCCTTGCTCTGTCTCACTTAACTTAGCTTAGTGTCTTTATACTGGTTTAGAAGATTCTGCAGAGTCTGTATTCTGTACCACTTAGTATTCAACCCATTTCTTTACGTTCACTTCACTTGATCTAAAAACTGCGCATCCAGTCTATTCTTGAATGCATTAATTGCCCCTGCCTCCGCTATTTCCTGTGGCAATAAATTCCAAGCATTCACCACTATCTTACTAAACAAATATTTCCTAGCATCTTATCTCACATCCCTTGTTCAGATATCTTGACCCCACTTTCCAGCTAGTCATTTCCATGACATCAACAACCTGATTAGCTGAAGTCAAATACAAGATGCTGAGCTACACACAAACAAGTCATTACAGAGAAGGCTACTGTCAGAGTGATATGTAACAATCTGACTAAGATCACACCTCATCTCTACACCTGGAAACAGGCTGTGTTACAGCAGCCTAACCAATGAGATGGGGATTGATACTTTAAACCCCTGAGGTGGTGAGAGTACTGAAAAGTCTTCCTGTGCACCAAAGCTAGGATAAGCCAGGACCATCTTCTTCATTACACCAGTGTAGACCTGCTACTAGAGACAATTCATAAAGGTTGAAAAACACAGTACGAGTAGCATCAACAACAGACAATAGGTAAGTGACAACATATTTGCAAATAGGAACAATGGTCATAACTAAAGGGAAACACCATATACATGTGAGATTAAGGCAGACAAATGAGCAACATTATAACCATATCAGCTCTCTGTTATCAGTGTCAGACATGGACCTTGGCCAATGGTTAACCATATCAACTCTTCATTATCAGTGTCAGACATGGACCGTGACCATTGGTCAACAGCATAACCATACCAGCTCTCTGTTATCAGTGTCAGACATGGACCTTGACCGAGACCAATAGTATATTTAAACCAGCTCTGTGTTATCAGCATCAGACATGGATCTTGACCAATGACCAACAGTATATTCAAACCAGCTATGTGTTATCAGCATCAGACATGGACCTTGACCAATGACCAACAGTATACTCAAACCAGCTCTGTATTATCAGCATCAGACATGGACCTTGACCAACAGTATACTCAAACCAGCTATGTGTTATCAGCATTAGACATAGACCTTGACCAATGACCAACAGTATACTCAAACCAGCTCTGTGTTATCAGCATCAGACATGGACCTTGACCAATGACCAACAGTATACTCAAACCAGCTATGTGTTATCAGCTTCAGACATGGACCTTGACCAATGACCAACAGTATACTCAAACCAGCTCTGTGTTATCAGTATCAGACATGGACCTTGACCAATGACCAACAGTATATTCAAACCAGCTCTGTGTTATCAGTGTCAGACATGCACTGACAAAAGCACAAGAATAAAGATCACAACATATGACATGAAATGCTTGCTAAAATAGCCAGGATCACTAGAAGAGACAAAGTGAGAAATACAGAAATGCAACAGAAAGTGGCACCAGAGCCATGTAACTTATTTAGATATACATAAAATTAAGTGACTTGGACATCTAACAAGAATGTCGTTCAAACTTACTGGTCCGCACTAGCTTATCTCACCAGTCATCAAGCCTTTAGAACAGGATGAAGACCAACAACATTTATAGATGCTGTATAAATGCTGGAGGAATGGATTGAAAATAATGGCCACGCAAATAAAAGAAGATTGCACCTTTCCACGTTTCTAACAACACAAGTGTACAGATGGTTGGTTGGTTATTGATCCAGCGGCCTATGTGCTCCTGCTCTTTGACCCAATGCCATATAGTGGTATCTGCAAGTGCACGGATGAGATGAGGATTGAATAGAATCGTGTTAAAACAAATGAAAAGACTCAATTACCTTGGATCTTTCTCCAAACATTCTCAATATTTGCTATCAGGACAGAAGAGATTGAAGAGTAATCAGGGTAAAGTTAAACATTCTCAAGTATGCCACAGGATGTAACACAAGCCACTACAACCTGCTACCAAAAAAATCTCATCCAGCATTATCTCAACTCAGCATGAGTAGCTTTAAACAATAACATCACAGACAAAACATTTAAATCATTATCAGGTCTTAAGGAACACCTGCAGACAAAATGTCTTATATCTACAGATTAACGTACGTATCTGTTGCCTGACATATGTCTACAGATTAAGGTACGTATCTGTTGCCTGACATATGTCTACAGATTAAGGTATGCACCTATTGTCTGACATATATCTGCAGAATAAGGCATACACCTGTTGTCTAACACATATTTACAGATTAAAATACATACTGGTCGTCTGACATATGTGTACAGATTAAAGTACACACTGGTCGTCTGACAAATATCTGCAGATTAAAGTGTGCACCTGTTGTCTGACACATATCTACAGATTAAGGCATACACCTGTTGTCTGACATGTATCTACAGATTAAGGTATGTACTGTCATCTGACATATTTACAGATTAAGGCATACACCTGTTGTCCGACACATATCTACAGATTAAAATACATACTGGTCATCTGACATATGTTCACAAATTAAAGTACGCACTGGTTGTCTGACATATATCTAAGGATTAAAGTTTGTACTGGTTGTCTGATTTATATCTACAGATTAAAGTACGTACTGGTTGTCTGACATATATCTACAGATTAAAGTACGTACTGGTTGTCTGACATATATCTATAGATGAAAGTATGTACTGTTCATCTGACATACATCTACAGATTAAAGTACATACCAATCATTTGACCAATGTGCAACAGGTATAAAATCTTAGCATAGCATGTTTTTATTCTATCGGAGTTAAAATAAAATCCTATCCTGTACACAGCACAGTTACTACAGGGGCTAGTGGTCTTTATTCCTTAGCCTTATAAATCCTCCCTGTGGATGCCAGTAATAGAAATAGATGACAAAATGATAAGTATTACAAACAAGTAATTTGTAAATAGTATACAATAATTTAATAATTTTCTATAATCTTTTGATTAGTTTTATTGAACTCAGCACACAACATCAAAATTTGTTGGCAATGTTGATTCATAAAGCTACTAAACGCATTGGTTAAAACAGTTTGAATAACCCTAGGTAGGGAATGCAGAGAGTGGTGCAATGGAAAAGGAGGGCTCGAGGTTAACCAGCTCGTAAGTGCTAGTGATGCCATCATACACACCTATAGTTCGATGCAATGCTGCTGTGGGAAATCTGGTTGGGGTTTCTCTGCTACAATGAATGGTCAGGTTGTTGCTGGACAGTGTGGAGCATACAGGACAATAAGTTCCAGAGTGATGATGGAGATGACCATCATCATCTTCTTCTATCCCACTGGTGGGGGAACTGAGCCACTAGTCCAGTAAGGCCCAACATACTGACTTGGACGGCGTGTCAGGGTCAGGCACAATACACTGACCAAGATAACAATCTCTCTTCCATGCAGCGTTCCCTGGAAACAGGCTGTTTTCAAGGCAGCCTCTTTGACAATATTTGGATCCATGTGATCCCCGTAGTAGTGAGCGCCACGCAGATGAAGCCAAGTATAGCACAATCGCCTGGAGGACCGCGGCCCACTTTTATTACCATGCTCAGGATGTGAGGGAAGTTACCACAACCAGCCACTTAACGTCCTTTTCAGGGCACACAAAAGAGTAAACTTACTCATTGTGGGCATTAGACAACAATGAACAACAACATCCCACGTGTGGCTGGTGCCCATGGGCTATGGCCCCCCACCCCCCTGGGGTTTTTAACTAAGAGAAATGTTTTTGAAACCCTAATAAGTAATAATATTTACTTTTAATAGTTGCCCAATTATTGGCGAACCTATAAAGACTTCTGTAGTATCTGTTTCTACATTATAGACAGGCTAGGCTCAATTCACACTCGCCCTCACATTCGACAGATTGCCATTACAACGAAGGCTGTACAACCCCGACTGAACCTCCAGGTGTCATAGTCATTCTGGACTCACGAGCGAAAGCCCTGACCTGTTGTTTTTTCGCTCAGACGTGTATTTATCAGTTTGTAATGCATGTTGCAAATTAAAACAAGGTGCGGTCTCAGAGCTTACTAGAGAAAATTAAATTAAAAGACAGTGGTTGCCAAGTGCGTAAATTGAAAATACTGAACAAAAACAATCTGCATATAAGAGTCGAGATGCATTTACATGCAGATTTTATGCTTCTATATAGGACAGGATTTGTAACTGGGACGAGAAAACTTTCTGTTTTGTATGTTTACTGTTTTTGAGGTGATAATAATTGGATAAAGGAAAGAGTGTGTCATATAAAACATCTTTAGGAACCTGCTGAAGACAAATGTGTCAGACCGAAAGGCGCAGATATTGCAGTCAAACTGTAAACTAGTGACACAATGTATTCCGTTCTTCGGAATATATCCTGCTACTTGCAACGTTATTTTCAAGGCTTGGTAGCGGGAGATTGAGAACGAACGAAGAAGAATAATCTTCAGAGAAAAATTAAAAACCATGAAAAATCAATGAAACATAAACACAATGTAGCCAGTTTTAAACTATTCAGAAAAAAAGAAAATTCCCAGAAAGTTTGAGTAGTGCTTACAAAAAATCTGTTAGTGTTCTCAGTGATGAATTGCTAACATAGCAGTCAAACTGTAACCTAGCAACACAATGCATTCCTTTCTCCAGACTACATCCTGCTATTTGCAAAGCCCTGTTCAGGACTTTTTAATGGGAGATTGAGAACGAACGCAGAAGAAGAAAGCATTCATACCATGGCGTTACTGTCTATTTATCAACTGCAATGTACTTTCTATCATTATTTTAATGTGTTTGCCATATTAAAGTGTGTCCTTCTGAGCAGTGTGAGCAGCATCAAACCTCGTGGACCATCTCTGAACTGGAAAATACTCAAGCAAGTTCAGAGCGGAGGCAGAGGTACTGAGGGCTGCAGTAGAAGAAATGATGACATGCAAAAGAAATGAAAGCCATATAGTCCTGCTTACAGATGCCCTGGACATAGTCACAGCACTAAAAAGCCAGAAAAATACTGAACTTAATGATTTAAGAGCAGTACTCTGTCAACTATGCCAGCAGTCCGCACCAAAAAGAGTAGTGGTACAGTGGATTCCATCCTACTAGATACATGACCAAATGGGAAACAGAACATACTGGCTACACAAAAAATGATGCCTATTACCAGTTGAACAGAAGAGAGCAGGTCGTATTCTTCAGACTTCGCACTGGCCACAATAGACTGAAGTACCACCTATTCAATAAATTGAAGATAGGTGGCACTGATGAATGCATGTGCGGTACTGGGAAAATGAGCGCTGAACATCTACTGCAAAACTGCCCGACATACGAGGAACAGAGAAAGCAGATGTGGCTATCACCAGTGGCAACACTAGACAAGCTCTATGGCAGTGTCGACAGCCTCAGGACGACCGCTGCTTTTTTCGAAAAAAATAAGGGTTGACGTCTGACAGCGTACGAAGAAGAAGAAACCTTGTGGACCATCTCTGAACGTTTACTGAACTTATGGTGACAAAATTTGCCTGTGGCATTGTCTCTGTACACACAGTGTATTCACTGTTTTAACACCAATTTCTGCTATAGAAACGAAAACGAGACCACTTCTCCCATCTTGACAACAAGATGGCTAGATTGACTTTTGAAAATTTAAAAACAATTTTGTCTATTTCACATGAATTTGGAAGGTTATTCCATTATTAATTGAATTTTAGGAACACTATCAGTGCTTGGTGACAATTTCATGGATTTACAAGACAACTGGTGTACGAAAAAATTGGCAAGTCTAAATGTTTGTGACATAATTTAAAAAACGTGGAAATTAGAAGGTTAACAGAGATGCAGAGTTATATTTGTGTCATTTTCTTTTGCAAATACATTACTGCGAAGAACATCATGGCTTCCAAATACAGCAAAACCATTTCTAGTGATAGTAGTAGAAAGAGGAAATCAATTTGGAAGTGAAACAACAGCACGTAGGTATAAAACCAGCAACTTTTATAATTTGTGATTTTTACATGTCATATATAGAATGATATTCACACAATGCCTAAATCATGTACCATAATGACCTACTCCACAAAATTTACCATGGACGCAAAGCAAGCATACCTGCATTTGGAACAGAACTTTGTGGCTAAAACTGAATGCTGATCTATGACAAGTTGCCAGGACCATTCAGAAAAACCATTACAGGAAGCTGCAGTAGCATCTCAAGACTAAATAGAACATATAATCTGAGCTGTATGCAATAACTAGCATATCACTTCTGGCAGGTGAGTGACAAAGTTTTGACCAGAATAATTATAACCTACACCAAAATCAGTTCAGTTTCAATGTCAAAACATAAGGTTGGCCTGTAAAGACATAAGGTTGGCCTGTAAAGACATAAGGTTGGCCTGTAAAGACATACGGTTAGCCTGTAAAGATCTCCAAAGACTTCTGCCTTGGTGGTACAATCTGACAGGCTTTTCCCTCTGTTTAGTAGCAGGCAGTATACAAACAATTTCTGCTGGAAAACAGAACAGAAGAAGCAGAATTTCAAGCAGGAAAACTATGATCAGATCAAAGAGCAACACACATATAATAGCAACATTCAGGGGTATCAAATCACATTAAATGAGCATCAAGGACCTTGATATACATATGAACTTCACACACTTTGAAAAGCATTTGATAGCATGCACAATGAAACTTTTTTTAATACTGGTTTAGAAGACTCTGCAGATTCAGTGTACAGCCAGTTTCTTGTACTCCACTTGATATAAAAATAACTTTGTGTATCCAATCTATTCTTGGATGTATTAACTGACCCTGACCCCACTAATTCCTGTGGCAAAGTATTCATCACCCTCTAACTAAAAAAATATTTCCTAATACCTAATCTGGACCTTTCTTTAATTAATTTGTAGCTCTGCTCTCATGTTCTTGTAGCCGGCTGGACTTTAAAAACTTGTTATAGTCGAATTTATCCTTTTCCTTGAATTTCTTATAAACCTGCATTAAATTCTTTTCTGTAGACCGGTTTTTCTTATTTTTTTTCTCATAACTGTAATTTCAGAATCCTACTATCAGTTTTGTCACTCTTCTTTGTATCCTTTCCAGCATGTTTATAAGGATAAGGACTCCACACCTGTACACAGTACTCCAATCTAGGTCTAAGTGATGCTTTATACAGTATGACTATCACTTCCTTGCTTCTATGTTTAAATATGGGTCATTAAGTTGCTCATGATGATCAAACACTTAACATCTTGTCCAAATGGCTGACATGGAAACAGGATGTGTTACAGCAGCCTGGTCAACAAGGTTAGTATTAGTACTATGATCCTGATAGTGGTGAGTCTTCTTAAAAGTCTTGCATTGCACTAACGCCAAAATGACGCAGGTCCACCTTTTTCAGTACTCCTTGGGAAGTGTTAAGAGTCACTACAAACCCAATACCAGAGAATATTAAGAAAGATTGAAATACTCTGTAAGAGTAGCATCTAGCAAGAACATGAAATGAAACACAATGAAGTACCAGATAAATTTGTACAAATTATACAAGATTTCTATGCAGAATAGTTCATAATGGGTATTGTTTAGTGCCCACAATGAGTAAGTTTACTCTTTCTTTTGTGCGCCCTGAAAAGGATGTTAAGTGGCGGCTTATAGCAGCTTTCCTTACATCCCGAGCATGCTGATGAAGGTGGATTACAGTCCTCTAGGCGATTGTGCTATGCTTGGCTTCATCTGCACAGCACTCACTACTATGGGGATCACATTGATACCCATCTCGTCAGCCAGGCTGCCTTGAAAACAGCCTGTTTCCAGGGAATGCTACATGGAAAAGAGATTGTGGCCTTGGTCAGTGTATTGTGCCTGACCCTGACGTGACGTCCTGGTCAGTATGTTGTGCCTAACTGGACTAGCATCTCAGTTCCCCAGTTCTTAATGGCAAACTGTTAGATCCAGTTACAATCAAACTAGGACCCCTAATTACTATCTCAGTTACAATGAAACTGGGATCAGATAAGGATGTCTACTATCTCAGTTACAATCAAGCTATGGTCAGATAGGGATGCTTTCTGTATCATCTACAGTCAAATTGGGATCAGACAGGAATGGCTACCATCTTCAACAATGTTTCTAATGATTTTTGATTGAGCCATGCAGTAACCAACAGATGTCAATAGAAACACTAGTTCATATTTCAGAGGACAACAAGCTTCTTCTGGACAGAGGCCTTTTTCCCCGACGGAGCCTGGCAACATCGTCACTGAAAGGATGCCTGCCACACTCACCTGTGATAATAAATTAAGATAGTAACGGTCAAACATAATTTAGGGGTTCAAAGATGCAGCACAGTAAATGAACTGGCAGCGGCCAGTGACTCAAAGTTGACCAGAGCTGATCAAAACCCTATTCCGCCTCCAAGCGGCCGCCCTGATGACAGGTTGCACTAGTGTAGTCTGGGTCTAAGAAAATAGGAATCGTAGTGTGAAGGCAAACCGGGTACTAAAAAAAGCCAGCTCAAATCAGATGTATCAGGACAAAAGGTGCAGATATCGCAGCCTCATTGTAAACTACAACAAAACGTCACACAATCCTTTTCAGTATGAACGAAGAAGAAGAAGAAGAAGAAACATAATGTAGAATTAATAACATTTATTTGATTTAACTAATTAACATTTATGCAGTAAAGTATTCAATGACACCAACTAGTACGAAGTTTGATAATGTTTGTCGCAAGAAAATCTCTCGCATTTAGTTGACGAGTTGGATAGGGCCAGGTACAGAAAATCATAAAAATTGTCACAAAAGTCTCTCAATATTAGGTGATGACAAGTTGGACAAAGGTGGGTACCAGTCAAGAAAGTCTCTCAACATTAGGTGACGACAGTTTGGATGAAGATGGGTACCAGTCAAGAAAGTCTGTCAACATTAGATGACGACAAGTTGGATAAAGGTGGGTATTGGTTGAGAAAGTCTCTCAACATTAGATGACGACAGGTTGGATGAAGGTGGGTACCAGTCAAGAAAGTCTCTCAACATTAGGTGACGACAGGTTGGATGAAGGTGGGTACCAGTCAAGAAAGTCTCTCAACATTGGGTGACGACAGGTTGGATGAAGGTGGGTACCAGTCAAGAAAGTCTGTCAACATTAGATGACGACAAGTTGGATAAAGGTGGGTATTGGTTGAGAAAGTCTCTCAACATTAGATGACGACAGGTTGGATGAAGGTGGGTACCAGTCAAGAAAGTCTCTCAACATTAGGTGACGACAGGTTGGATGAAGGCGGGTACCAGTCAAGAAAGTCTCTCAACATTGGGTGACGACAGGTTGGATGAAGGTGGGTACCAGTCAAGAAAGTCTCTCAACATTAGGTGACGACAAGTTGGATAAAGGTGGGTACCAGTCAAGAAAGTCTCTCAACATTAGATGACGACAAGTTGGATGAAGGTGGGTATTGGTAGAGAAAGTCTCTCAACATTAGGTGACGACAAGTTGGATGAAGGTGTGTGTTGGTCGAGAAAGTCTCTCAACATTAGGTGTCTGTCTTCTATGTATTGTCTCAAGAGCATAGGTGAATGGTCTCTTACGGACTCGGTGGCCAGGGTTTAAAGGGTTAGGTACTTTCATTTTTATTTATTAATTTTAAAAAAAGGTTACTTTTTTCTCTCCTCTTTTATTTATATTCAGGCAAATCTATACATTTATATACTGCTTTACAATTAGATCATACATTCACACTTTCAAGAACCATCGTAAGCCGGATGGATATAGTTTAGATTTGAGGTTGAGTGGTCACAGGTTGCATACGTCTCCATACATGGTCACGGAACAGAGAATAGAAGAGAGAACAACTCTTCTTCTAGTCGAGTCAAGGGATATAATTCCCAGTGGTTTCAGTGGTGCAGGCAAATATAATAATCTTCTTCTTCTTCTTCGTACGCAGTCAGACAGTAACCATTATCTTTTCGAAAAAAGCGGCGGTCATCCTGAGGCTGTCGACACTGCCATAGAGCTTCTCTTGTGGTTCCACTGGTGATAGCCACATCTGCTCTCTCTGATCCTCGTATGTCGGGCAGTTCTGCAGCACACGGGCATTCGTCGGTACCACCTATCTTCAATTTATTGAATAGGTGGTACCTCAGTCTATTGTGGCCAGTGCGAAGTCTGAAGACAACGACCTGCTCTCTTCTGTTCAACTGGTAATAGGCATCGTTTTTGGTGTAGCCGGTATGTTCAGTTTCCCATTTGGTCATGTATCTGGCTTTTATAAGCCGTTTTGACTCTTCGTACGTCATACTAGTAAAATATAATAATCAACTTTCCCTTATGGAAAAAAACACAAATATGCAATAAACAAGTAACATGCACAATATAGCCAGATATGGAAACAACTTAATGTTGTCAAATCTAACACAAGTAATAATAATCTGAAGATTAAACTGATTTAAAAAAATTGCTGTTATACAAAATAATTATAACAAATCAAAAACCCCACCCCAAAATAGTTTGCAAAATGGAACAAAATTACAATTGCAAATATGTCTTAAAAATATCACATAATGGAATCATTAACATAAGTCGATCATGTAATGGTTAGTTAGTGCAGGGTCTGGTCTAGGATGCTGTCATATCTGGGAGTGAAACTGGGGATGGGCTCTCAATTCGAACAAGATCCTCTCAAGGTGTGGTTAACATAAAGATAGCAAGTACAAAGGCATGGTCAATACAAAGATGGCATCTGACAGCTCCTGGTCTTTATGCGGAACTAAATAAATGGTTAATTAAAATGATTAGTGTGCTGGTAGTGCACTCACTTTTACCAACATGCTCCATCCAGTTGACCCAGATGTAAATGGGTACCTAGCTTAATACTAGGAACGGAAAGGCAACGAGGAAGGGAGCTGGCCAGTTCACCTCAAAAGCGAGTTTAAGTACAATAAAGTCCGTTAACATTTCATCCCTAACAACAGGGATGGCGTGGGCTAGTGGTTAAGTGACACGGCTCACAACCCGAAAGTGCTGGGTTCGTTCCCCATAACAGCACCAGCCGTTACCCAGGGAAGCAGACCCTTACATAAAATGCATGCTGAAGCCGGATGTACTGGACCGACAGGCACAAAATAAAAACCACAGTGCAACACACACCGCCTCAGGGAATAGATAAATAAGACAAACACAAACAAACAAAAATCCCTAGCAACAACTTTACATATGGCAGACTTGATACGGAGCAGCTTCTGCACCCAACCATATCATTTATTGAAGATTTATCAATATACCTTTACCAATGCTGATACAAGTTCAAGGAAAATATTGATTGATTGATGTGTTTTTTACCTGAGTTTTGCTGGGGTCCGAATGCGGAGCAAAGAATAGTAACACTGTAACCCATCAGAGTTGAACCACGTACCTTCACAATGAAAAGCGAGCACTCTACCCCTGCACTAATTCTATTTTTTGTTAGCCGTTCACCTAATTTCTCTATTTCGCAAGGCAGTGTGCGTTGCACTATGTTTTTATTTTGCGCCTGTCGGCCCAGTGCATCTGACTTAGGCATGTATTTTATGTAAGGGTCTGCTTCCTCCTGCATTTTCTAATGGTTTGCTTCCCCGGGGTAAAGGCTGGTTTCTGTGATTAGGGAGCGAACCCAGCAACTGTAGATTGTGAGCCGTGTCACTTAATCACTAGCTCACTAATCAGATGAAACTAGAGAAGCAGAGGAAACTCCAAATATACACAGCGACGAGAGCCAGAGACAAACAGAAAGGAAATAGGACAGATGTTTACAACGTTGGAGCGGATGGCTCAGGACATAGGACTAGCTGTGTATTTGTTGAAGACCTGTGCTCCACAGGGAGCTGAACAAGTGTTGCCTGACTATGACTTCAGATGAAGAATAAGGCCCCCATCTACAGCTGACCTTTACACAGGAAGCCTGAATGTGAGTATTTGCAGTGATGGTTTAAATAGCACCGCAAAAAGGCTGCTAGCTTCATGCACAACCCTCTTTAGTCACCTTTTATATGCTTGGCAGGTTACAGTTCTACTATTCAAGACCCCCCCTTTCAGGCTTCTGTAACACATGGGTGTCAGATATGACTTGTGATTGAAAGATGACTCGCCTCCCCAGGGATGAGAAAGAACACAACAGATTCAATAAGTCGTCTCACATGTATTAAGTCAAGTCGTCTCACATGTATTAAGTCAAGTTTTCTCACATGTATTAAGTCAAGTCATCTCACATGTATTAAGTCATGTCGTATCACATGGATTATGTCATGTTGTCTTATTCATATTAAGTCAAGCTGTCTCGCATGTATTAAGTCAAGTTGCCTCACATGTATTAAGTCAAGCCATTTCCCCTGTTTACAGATGCCCTGACCGTAGTTACAGCACTAAAAAGCCAGAAAAATATTGAACTTAATGATTTAAGAGCAGTACTCTGTCAACTATGCCAGTAGTCCGCACCAAAAAGAGTAGTGGTACAGTGGGTTCCATCCCACTGTAACATCCAAGGCAACGAGGAGGCAGACAGACTGGCAAAAGAAGGTGCAAGACTACCACAACCAGATTCTAGTGTGACATACGAAGAGTCCAAAACGCTTATTAGGGCCAGATACATGGCCAAATGGGAAACAGAATATACTGGCTACACAAAAAATGATGCCTATTACCAGTTGAACAGAAGAGAGCAGGTCGTGGTCTTCAGACTCCGCACAGGCCACAACAGACTGAGGTGCCATCTATTCAATAAACTGAAGATAGGTGGCACTGACGAATGCACCTGTGGTACAGGGAAAATGACCGCTGAACATCTGCTGCAAAATTGCCCGACATATGAGGACCGGAGAAAGCACATGTGGCCATCACCAGTATTACACTAGACAAGCTCTATGGCAGTGTCGACAGCCTCAGGATGACAGCTGCTTTCTTCGAACAAATACAAGTTGACGTCTGACAGTGTATGAAGAAGAAGAAGAAGCAATTTCCCATATATTATGTCAAGTTAACTCACATGTATTAAGTCAAGTTGTGGGAAGGAAGACTAACGTCTGGTCAGGCAAAATATATTGATCAGACATGTTAGGTTCAGGCAGAAAATACTGGACAAGACCCTCACCTTGGCTTCCTTGTAGCCCTTCTTGGAACAGGTTGTTTTCATGACAGCTTGGCTTACAAGGTGAGGGATTGACATGATCCCCATAGTAGTGAGCGACACCCAGATGAAGCCAAGCATAGCACAACTGTCTGGAAGACTCAGGTCCACCTTCATCAGCATGCTCGGGATGTGAGGAAAACTATGACAACCTGCCACTTAACGCCCTTTTAAGGGCGCACAAAAGAGTAATCCTACTCATTGTGGGCATTCAGGAACATGAACAACAAGTCAAGTTGTCTCACTTTTTTTGTCAGTCATCTAATCATGTATTAAGCCAAGTCATCTCACATAAATTAAGTCAAGTCACCTGGTGTGTATTAAGTAAAGTTGCCGTACATATATTAAGTCAAGTCACATCATGTGTATTGTCAGGTTGCCTCATATATATTAAGTCAAATCGCCTCACATATATTAAGTCAGATCGCCTCATATATATTAAGTCAAATCGCCTCACATATATTAAGTCAGATCGCCTCATATATATTAAGTCAAATCGCCTCACATATATTAAGTAAAATCACCTTATATATATTAAGTCAAATTCACATATATTAAGTCGTCACCTCATGTGTATTAAGTCATCTCATGTGTACTCAGTCAAGTAATGTCATATGTATTCAGTCAAATCATTTTACATGTATTAAGTCAAAGCACCTCACCTCACTTAATAAAGCAGTCATTTACAGATGGGATACACAGCTACTTATAAATGCAAATTAAACACAATTAATGCAACACAAGGCAATATTTAAAATGTTGCACATAACAAAGGCAACAAAACTCAACAAAACAAAAAAGTTTCATGACAGACATCTTGCACTATTCAAAAATAGTGTCAAAAATAGTAATTGATGGAGAGCATGCATTGCAGAAACTCTGTATCAAGGGAAACTAGATGGCATTGCACATTCCTAAATGCCATATGTCAATACCCTCTCGAACAAATCTAAAAATAGCAACAATATAATTTATGACATGAATATAGTGCTCGTCAGTTTCAGAGTAACCCTGACTAGGTCGATTATGTTCACTTAGTTGTAGATTGGTACCTGACTATGTTAGGGAAGACCAGGTGGAGAGGAAGGGAACTGATCACCTTATCTTACAAAAGCTGAGAGATCAAGATACTGAGCAGTGGATGAACTGCCAGGGCCAGTGAACCAGAGCTGCCAAGACCCTTCTACACCTCTATGCGGTGATTCTGGATAACAGGCTGCAACAAAACAGATTGGCTAGGGAGAAAAAATCGAAGAGAGAAGGCTAGCCCGATAACCAAAAATACCTGGATGTCTCGGACCAAAAGGAGCAAATATCACAGTCAATCTGTAAACTATGATACAATGCATTTCGTTCTTCGGACAATATCCTGCTACTTGCAAAGCTCTAATCAGGACATGACAGCGGAAGATTAAGAATGAAAGAAGAAGAAAAAGACAAAAGCTGAGATTTGTCATTATAAAATCTCAATTACTTGATCCTCAACAACATCTGCTATTGGCTGCCACCATCGACACCACACCTTATCTTGGGAGAATACACAGAGGGGAAACAAAACAGAAGATTGTGAGAATAAATAAATGCAACTAACGACAATCAGATTCTGTTGGGAGACACACTCCTACGAGATGTGGGATCACCATTTATCTTGGTAGTAACGTAGACAAAGTAGGAGATACAGATTCAGATATCAAAATAATAAGACAAAGTTTAAAGGAGCTTTCTTTGCACCGTGGGACTTATGGATATCAAAGAAATTAGCTCCAACAGAAGGGGAGGAAGACTAACCTCTGGTCAGGTAAAATATACTGATCAGACATGTTAATCAGGATAAGGCAAAACATTCTGGCCAAGGCCCTCACCGTGGCTTCCTTGTAGCCCTTCCTGGAAACTGGCTGTTTTCATGGCAGCCTGGCTAACGAGGCGAGGGATCGACGTGATCCCTATAGTAGTGAGTGACACGCAGATTAAGTCAAGCACAACCGCCTGGACGAACCCGGTCCACCTTCATCTGCACGCTTGGGTTGTAATGAAAGCTATTGACATCTGCCACTTAACGTCCTTTTCAGGGCAACAAAAGAGTAAACCTACTCATTGTGGGCATTTGAAACAACAACAACTCCAACACAAAAATATCAATCTTCCACTAAAATTGTATGGTGCAACAGAGAGAAAGGTATGGACTTACATAAATTGATGCCGCTGTAAAATAGAGAGATTAAAATCATATAAGATCGCTGATGCAGAACTATTGAAAAGAACCAGACATATATCAGTGGAGCAGGATGTGAGAAAGCAGTGACATTAGATAAGGCGCACGTTAAGGAGGTCGGCTAATAGTGCTACAATACAGTCTCTGTTCTGGACACCCCAGGGAGGCAGGATGAAACACGCATGGAGAAGAGAGCTCGAGGTAATTATGAAACAGGGAAGACGTGGACAGATCCAGAACGGAAAGCACAGGGCAGCAGGACTGGCATGTATTTTTTTGAAGACCTATGCTTCACAGGGTGCTGAAAGGTTTTGATGATAATGATGGCATCAGACACTATCAATGAGGAAGAAGTGTTCGAAGCTTCATTATGCTAAGTTGCCAGGTTTTATTTGGTGAGAATCCCCAAGCTTTCTCCGTTGCAGCCATGTCTTCCCTTACACAAAAGTCATCATCATGTACTGGACAACCAAAAAAAACAACACAAAGAAAAGCCACGTATCTAGTTAAAACATATAATATAAGGTGCTCAAAATAGAAAATGTGACAGTACAGTAACAGTGACAGTACTGAATCAATAAAACAAAATCACATTAAAGAAGATAATATATACAAAATGCCTACCAAAACTTTAGTTGTTGTCTGTCATTGTTTCTCAACTAAAGTTGTCTTTGAACTTGTACATGTTTTCTATCTCCACAAGAACAAAGAACAGAATAGTCCAGGCAAAATCAGTCTTCTATAGTATCAGGGGGATCTTCAGCAACAAAACCCTATCACTGGAGTTAAGAGAGTTCTTGCATGCTACATGGAACTAGTACTGACAAACAGCAGCAAGTCATGGACAATCAGCAGGCAAGAATATGGATCAATGAAGTAAATTTTTACAGACGATGTTGAGAATACCATGAACTGAAAAATGGCAACATTAGGTGACGACAAGTTTTATAAGGATGGGTATCAGTCAAGAAAATCTCTTAACATTAGGTGACGACAAGTTGTATAAGGATGGGTATCAGTCAAGAAAATCTCTCAACATTAGGTGACGACAAGTTGTATAAGGATGGGTATCAGTCAAGAAAATCTCTCAACATTAGGTGACGACAAGTTGTATAAGGATGGGTATCAGTCAAGAAAATCTCTCAACATTAGGTGACGACAAGTTGTATAAGGATGGGTATCAGTCAAGAAAATCTCTCAACATTAGGTGACGACAAGTTGTATAAGGATGGGTATCAGTCAAGAAAATCTCTCAACATTAGGTGACGACAAGTTGTATAAGGATGGGTATCAGTCAAGAAAATCTCTCAACATTAGGTGACGACAAGTTGTATAAGGATGGGTATCAGTCAAGAAAATCTCTCAACATTAGATGACGACAAGTTTTATAAGGATGGGTATCAGTCAAGAAAATCTCTCAACATTAGGTGACGACAATTTGTATAAGGATGGGTATCAGTCAAGAAAATCTTTCAACATTAGGTGACGACAAGTTGTATAAGGATGGGTATCAGTCAAGAAAATCTCTCAACATTAGGTGACGACAAGTTGTATAAGGATGGGTATCAGTCAAGAAAATCTCTCAACATTAGGTGACGACAAGTTGTATAAGGATGGGTATCAGTCAAGAAAATCTCTCAACATTAGGTGACGACAAGCTGTATAAGGATGGGTATCAGTCAAGAAAATCTCTCAACATTAGGTGACGACAAGTTGTATAAGGATGGCTATCAGTCAAGAAAATCTCTCAACATTAGGTGACGACAAGTTGTATAAGGATGGGTATCAGTCAAGAAAATCTCTCAACATCAGGCGACAACAAGTTGGATGAGGCCAAATACAGTACAGTATAAAAATCAGCTGAGATAACTCAAAATTAGGTGATCAATTGGGTGAGACCAGATATGGAACTTTGATTGATTAGCTGATTAATTGATTTGTTAATTGATTGACCTTTTTGCTCCAAGTGAATCATATGGTCACCTCTACAACTGACCCATTTACAGGAAGTATGTACTAAGCATTCACAGTGATGGTTATGAGGGTACAGTTTTACATGATGACGCTACTAGTCCCATGCACAACTCTTTTTAGGTATGTTTAAAAACATGCATGGATGTACAGTGGTCCTATTCTTACCTCCTTGTTAAGGAATTCACAGTGAGTGTTGAAAGGCATGATTTGGCACAATACATTTTTCATCTTTTTCACCGAGAGGCAAAATATATTTTTGAGGTAGCTTCAAAAAGTTCCTAGAAGAGTCGACTCATGTTTGAATGAAAAATGATATTACGGAGAATATATATTTATAAATTGGTAGTGACCTTGACGAAATGACATATCAGACATGACCTACACATATACTCTCGAACAGAAGTTACAGAATTTTGTTGGTGTGTTGTGCTCGTTGCATCATCGTAGTTGAAGATGTCATAGATTGAACAACTAACAAATGTCAAATTATATGTTTTGCTTGAGAAGTCACCCTCAGACAGAAACATTGCTTAATAAAGCATATGGTGATACCACAATGAAGAAATCACAAGTATTTGAGTGGCACAAGCGTTTCCGTGAATGTTATGTTAGTGTCGATAATGATGCACGTAGTGGATGATCGTCAAACTCGATCAACAATAAAAACATTAAGATATATATATATATATATATATAAAAAGAGAGAGAGAGAGTATTTGTTAGTTTGTGTGTGTGAATGGTTTGAATTTCAGTCTTCTGACTAAGAAGTAACGGGTTCAAATCTTCAGTACAACGAGATCAAGATGCTGAGCAGCATATGAGCCAGAGGAGTCAGTGACCCATAGCTGACTGCTAGCGTCAGAGCCAGCAAACCAGAGCTGTCAAGACCCTTCTACATCTCCACATGGTGATCCTGGATAACAGGCTGCAACAGAGCAAACTGGCTAAGGAGAAGGAATCAAAGAGGGCTAACCTCTGTACAGCAGATGTATTTATCAGGAGCTACATTAAAAACCTAGCTTGTACACTGCATGGTGACTGCAGGGACAAGCGGCCTTCATTCCTCAACCCTATAAATATTCCTTGTAAATATGGAGAAATAATGACAGTATGTAAAAAAAGAATTAATGTAATTAATGAATATGTTACAAATATGCTCAAAGCTTACACTGAAATCCTGTTATCCAATCAGGCAGATCAGTACCTGATGCCCAGCAATCAAAATCTATACTGTTGTTCTGAAAATCCATCTGTAGGGCCCTTAGTAA
This sequence comes from Ariolimax columbianus, assembly GCA_036924085.1. Taxonomy (NCBI): domain Eukaryota; kingdom Metazoa; phylum Mollusca; class Gastropoda; order Stylommatophora; family Arionidae; genus Ariolimax; species Ariolimax columbianus. Next base: position 83,282,001 of record JAVGWX010000004.1, on the reverse strand, counting down.
AGTCGTACCTTATCTCCTCTTGTTTATCTCCCCCGTCTGGACTATCATTTGACTGTTGGTAGTAAATTTGTGGGTGGTTTCTGTTTTGTGACTTACTGTGCCTAGGGAAGGTACTTCTCTAGGGTATCAAGCCTCGAGACTTTTCCCTGCTGTCCTTTAACCTACCCAGTAGTTCTTCTGCGTTCGTTCCCAATCTCCCGCTACCAAGCCCTGAACAGAGCTTTGCAAGTAGTAGAATGTAGTCCGAAGAATGGAATGCGTTGTCGATAGTTTACAGCTTGACTGCGATATTTGCACCTTTCGGTCCGACACATCCGTCTTCGGCAGTGCCCAGTAGTATAAAGTCTGCACTCTGCGTTTGGCGGTGCTGGTAGCCATTAACCTTTATCATTCCTACGGTGTGAGATTACCTGACGTTGAATGCTGCCAGCTCTAGGGTCATCGCTTTATATTTATAAACTATGGGGTTAATGCTATAGTAATGGCTGAACATACTGCTCTTTTGATTGTAGAGTGTTCCAGCTTCCGTTATGTACGTTTAGATGAAGGAAATGGCGATTCTGAAATTTGTTTTAGATTTTGGAAAGGATTTCTTCTGTTTTTCACTTGGATTTGAAGATTCACCCATTACTGAGAATGGGGGAGTTAAGTTTCTATAACGGATTTGTCAAAAGTAGATCTATTTAGTTTGTTTGTATATAGATACAATAATTACGTTTATAAACGAAGTGACAGACGTAGCTATTACAGTATACATCAATAGTAGGCATAGTACTATTTTTTTAATGTTTGATTTTTGGATGTAACAGCACAGGGTTACAGCATGGAGATAAAATGCAGAAAGGACAAAGCTGATGACCAACAACACTGAAGGAATCAACGCTGTGATCAAAGCAAATGGACAGGATCTTGAAACAGCAAACCGTTTCAAATATCTGGGCTCAACAATCAGTGTTGAAGGATCAAAACCAGAGGTCCTGACAAAGATAGCACAAACAAAAGCAACGCTTGGACGATTGGAACATATATGGAAAGATAAACGACTCTCCCTCACCATGAAGGTCAGACTAATGCACTCACTGGCTCTTTCAATATTCCTCTACGCCTGCAAAACATGGACTATTACAGCAGACCTCCAGAAAAGAATCCAGGCCATGGAGATGAGATGAGATAATAAATTTCACATACAAAGACCGTATCACAAATGATGAAGTACGACGTAGAATCGTGAATGCAAGTGGACAGTACGACGACCTCCTCACAACGATCTAAAGGCGAAAGCTGACTTGGTATGGCCCTGTCTCGAGATCCAATGGACTTGCAAATACAATACTACATGGCACCGTACAGGGCAAGCGAAGACGAGAACGTCTGAGAAAACTACATCCATGAATGGACTAACCTACGACCCGAGGAGGCATAAAAAGCAAAATGCACACAAAGAGTGATGGCACAGGATTGTGGAGGTGTCAGCAGGAGTGCCCCAATGATCTCAGGAGGTCACATAATGAACTGAACTGATTAAAGAAAGCAGTCAGCTCGAGGATTCATATATTTCCCTACAGTTTCTCAAGGAGGGAAGTAGGCTGCAGCCAAGTGTCATTTCTTCACTAATGTATGCTGTCAGGTCTATGACAATTGTTTAATGGTACACAATGCCATAGGTACACAGATCTGAAGTGTCAATCTTAAATTAATGATAAAGATGTCTTCTCAGACTATTGTGCCCTGTACTTATTCTGAAGGTGAACATTTCGTCTCACTTTGAGAGCTGTTGATAGGCATCATTTTGTATATAACAGGGGTGCTCTCTTTCCCATTTTGATCTAAGGTTGGCTTTTATAATTGTTTAAGTATCTTCAATACAACAGATACATGAGTAATTTTTAGCCAATAAATTGTGCATATAGGGTTGCCAAGGAAAAACAATTCTGTAAATAATTAAAAACAAAATGTTGTGTAAATATTCCCATAATATTTTTTTTTACATCTTCACAAAACAAAGAGCTTTATGGTTGATATTCAAATGTAGGCCATCTTCATTATCCCTGCCCATTAGGCTCAATTTATTTTTCCACAACAAATTTATTGGCCTCCCGACGATTCTGTGTAAAAGAAAAGGTTGAAAGAAACACCAAAAAGAGACAAAAACCAAATAAAAAACACCTCACAAATTGAACCATGAAATGAATCAATGATTACGTGAGAAACATTATAAAGAAATATGAGCTCAGAAATATTCAAACCTATTAAGTAAAGATATATATTACATTTTAAGAAAATAAAAACCATTTAATGAATGTTTAAGAAAAATAAAATATTGATTACACATTTCAGCAACTATAAAAAGCTCTGGATCGATCCATAGCAGTTACTGTCTTTGGGGAATGAATTGTTAGAGAGCTCTTTGTACTCTGTCTCAGCATTTTTGTTGGCTAACATGTCTTCCCTAACTATAAATCAGGTACAGGTTTGCAGCTGCGTAAACTGGAGTGTGTTGAGACTGATGTGTGAAGAACGTCTCTATTTGTTATGAGAGACAAGTGTTCTAGCCACTTAAAAAGTCTCACCCACCCAAAAAGAAAATGAAAAAAGATGGAATACATTAATATGTAAAAACATTTCAAAAGAAGACTTCTAGACTACCAATGGTAGTAGAGGAGTAACTAAGTCAAGTCAAATCAAGCCAAGTCAAATCAAACCAAGTCACTTTTTCTAAATCAGTAGTCATTAAGTAACAGTAATTTTATTATAAAGTGCATGGAAGAGTATGTACAATGAAAAATCTGATTTCAGGACGGACACAAACTGGCTCTTTAGCAATACTCCATACAGGGATTGTGACGATCAAGCAGTATGTGCATCGCCTACAACATTGCCGACCAACTGTCGACTTGCACCGTGGAAGAATGAGAGGTTATGCGTTTTTTTGTGGACAGATGGTGTGAAACTTCTTAAACCTACAGAAGAATGAAGGCTGAGTATAGAGACAGCTATCTGAGTCAGAGGTGAATGTATGAATGGGTTGAAAGATTTCAAAATCGCAAACAAAACGTCATTGATGAACCGTGGTGTGGGAGACCAGCAATAGCGGCAAGCCACACAGTGAAACAGCAGATCGACCAGCTAGTCCGTGGCAACAGGAGTGTCATTATTGATGAAATAGCTGTATATTTTAACATGTCATAGCAATGTGCACAAAATTGTCCATGATGACCTTGTTTATAGGAAAGTGTGTAGCAGATGGGTACCAAGGCAGCTGACGTGAGATAATGGAGGCAGTACAAAATTGGTTAAAAAACTTTTTTTTCTAGAGGTCATCCGCAAGCTAGTGGACAGGTGGACAAAGTGTGTTGTCAGGGAACTATGTAGAAAAATAAGACACAAACGATGTCTGTTCGTACTCTTGTAAAAATGTTATGAATAAAATTTCTGTTACTTAATAACACTCTCTCGTTAAAACCTTTTAACAAAACTAATAATTAAAAAATTATTTAAATGCGTTTAAATAAATACTTATTAAATACTTCCTTGGGCTAAAAATGTTTACCCATCCCATGAATAAAAAGAAGTAAAGAAATGAATCAATAAATAAGCTGGTCTTGGTAAAAAATAAAATTGACTTTTCAACAAAACTAAAATTAAAATAATTTATAAGCATATTTGCTACAAACTGATTGCCATGAAACATCTTGAAAATCATTATAATAAATCAATTAATAAATCAAACTATCTAAATTAATGTTCAAATTGTTAAATATATAAACAAACCTTTAACAAAACTTATATTTATAAGAATTTATAAACATTTTTACTATTAATTAATTCAAGTAAATCATTTTAAGTTGTCTCAGAGACACAAAGAACAAACTAACTCACACAACTTAACATTAATAAAATAAATCAACTAAACATACAACAATCTAAATGAATTTTTAAAACTATAAATTTATAATTGGTTTTTCAACAGAACTAAGACTTAAACAATTTATTAACACTTCTGATATAAAGTAATCAACACTTAAAAACTCAAAACCACACAACCTCAAATACAACTGAAATGAATCAAGTAATAAGTTAAACAATCATTTAATTTTCAAAACTATGAATATATAAATAACTTTTTAACAAAATCAATAGTAAAAAAATTGATAAACTAATATTTGTTATAAGCTAACAGATAATCATTTATCGTTGACCCAAACTGCCAAAAATAGAAGAGGTCTAACGACGACAACAACACTCAAGACTTATGCATGGTGCTGGTTATGCGGAAGTACTGTACAAACTTGAAGACCAGACCCACAATGAAGAACCACAGGTTTCTGGCAAACTGCGACTTGGCGATCAGAACTCTCCATAAGATGACAGCAACAGCCGAGTTGAACACATAGCGGATTATTCGCAGCCTGAAATATGCAGACAAATATTCATTTAAAAAAAAAATCTCGATCACTGTTCCTAAGACGAAGTGTGTTGTACTATGTTTTTGTGCCTAATGACCCTAGTGCATCCGACTTCAGCAATGGGTTTACTTGCCACAGGGGTATGACCTCGATGTTTCATGAATCCAAACACAAGCAAGTCTGAGTTCTGAGCTATGCCACTAACTGTTTCGGTACGCCGTCACTCACAAATACAATTCAAATGGTATAAAAAGGACAGCGTGGGCTAGTGGTTAAGTGACACAAAACACAACCCGAAAGTGCTGGGTTTACTTCCCAATCACAGCACCGGACGTTACCCCAGGGAAGCAAACCCTTAGAAAATGCAGGAAGAAGCAGACCTTTACATAAAATGCATAACAATGTTTGATGCACTGGGCCAAGAGACGCAAACAAAAACATAGTGCAATGCACATTGCCTTGGAAAAATAAGGCAAATGCAAGCAGCAACAACATTTTTTAAATAAATGGTATAATACATGTTAACAAGCATTGGATGGCTGAATGGTTTGAATACCAGTATTCTGGCCAAGGAGACATGGATTCAAAACCTCAGTAAAGCCTATGTTTTGATACTATTGGGGTAATAAACACCTAACCTGTACACTCTGCACAATTGTAGAACTTGAAAAGATTACAAAACTGCAATCCATGACCGATAGAAGAGACTGCAGAGCCCAGCTGCAGTCAGAGAAACTCCGAAGACTGACGGACCATCCAATGTACCAGAGACTAAACAATTTGGGAAATGGGAAACTAAAGCGGAGAAACTTTGCAGAAATAGCCAAAGCAAAGATGCACGAAGATCCCACAAACGCACAAACAACACCAAAACCCATCACTACTGTACGAAAACCTACCTGGAGGCAGGATATATTTCCAGAGGTGGTAGAAAATATACCAGGTATTGCAAACAAAAACTGCCAGACTGAAAAAGAAAGGAGAGACACTACCCTAAGCTTCATAACGAAAAGCTACCCAAGCATGGACTGGACCCATGCATACACCGACGGTTCTGTAACAAACACTACACAGAACGGAGGGGCAGGAGCATTCCTGAACCTACCAAATGGCAGAAAAATAACACTGTCATTCGCTACTGGTAAGTACACAAGCAATTTCAGAGCGGAGGCAGAGGCACTGAGGGCGGCAGTGGAAGAAATGGTGACACACAGTGAAAATGAGAGCCATATAGTCCTGCTGACAGATGCTCTCGCCGTAGTCACAGCGCTAAAAAGCCAGAAAAACACTGAGCTTAATGACTTAAGAGCAGCACTCTGCAAACTGTGCCAGCAGTCCGCACCAAAAAGGGTAGTGGTACAGTGGGTTCCGTCACACTGCAACATCCAAGGCAACGAGGAGGCAGACAGACTGGCAAAAGAAGGTGCAAGACTACCACAAACAGATACCAGTATGACGTACGAAGAGTCAAAACGGCTTATCAAAGCCAGATACATGACCAAATGGGAAACCGAACATACTGGTTACACCAAAAACGATGCCTATTACCAGTTGAACCGAAGAGAGCAGGTCGTTGTCTTCAGACTCCGCACTGGCCACAACAGACTGAGGTACCACCTATTCAACAAATTGAAGATAGGGTGTACCGACGAATGCCCGTGCGGTACTGGTAAAATGACCACTGAACATCTGCTGCAGAACTGCCCGACATACGAGGATCAGAGAGAGCAGATGTGGCCATTACCAGTGGAACTGCAAGACAAGCTCTATGGCAGTGGCGAGAGCCTCAGGATGACCGCCGCTTTTTTCGAAAAAATAATGGTTACTGTCTGACTGTGTACGCAGAAGAAGAAGAAGAAGTACACTCTGCAGAGCCAAGCAGCCTTTATTCCTCAATCCTATAAATCTTTCTAGTGGACCTCAGCAATGTGAATAAATGTTACAATGATAGTTTATTTTATGAATCGCAGTGCCATCACTTTGAGTAAAACAGCGAGCATGCAATGGAAACATCTAGGATCACCAAAACACACAAAATTCAAGTCACAGGTTTCTACTGGTAGGGTTAGGCTGATCTCATTTTTGTTACCGTGATAGGCTTTTGTTGGCGGACATTAAAGAGTCTGGCATGAACATCAATGCCATGATCGACACAGACATACAAGACAAGCTGCAAAAAAGCCATTAAAAATAAGTGACCTGACATGATTTTATGTGGTATAATTCTGTTGCACGACAATGCTGGTCTGCATGTCTCGAACATTGTGCAGGAAGCATTAGCACGGAAAAGGTTGAAAGTTATGCCACACCCAGCCTACAGCCTCAATCTGTCAATATGTTTTGACATTTAAAAAAGATCTAAATGAAAAGCAGTTCCACTCTGATACAGACGTCATGAGTCAATGATCAACCAGTTCTTAATCCCTGACTGTATTCTCACCATCCCCCCAAGCAGTGGGATGCACATCTGAATGCCTACAGTGACTTTTTCTAACGACCCCCAGCCCATGCTTGCTTCCTATCAATTAAATTTCATTTAATTCTGCTCCCCCTGCTGAAGTATCTTTCATATGTTTGTAATAAAGCCGCTAGGACGATTTTATTTCAACACGTCTTATATATGATTTCAACTTCTTCATGTTGACACATCTATCCTTTTTGTTAGTCTATCTGCTTTAATGTTTCTCTGGTATGCCATAATGGGATGGTAGCCACTGAAGTATGGTTTGTTTTCTAGCAGGTACCTTAGTTTATTCCTCAGGTGCGGAAGTTTGCCACCCTTGAGAGTTTGCAGTACAGATAGTGTATCTAAGAAGATGACTACCTTAGTTTATTCCTCAGGTGCGGAAGTTTGCCACCCTAGAGAGTTTGCAGTACAGATAGTGTATCTAAGAAGATGACTACCTTAGTTTATTCCTCAGGTGCGGAAGTTTGCCACCCTAGAGAGTTTGCAGTACAGATAGTGTATCTAAGAAGATGACTACCTTAGTTTATTCCTCAGGTGCGGAAGTTTGCCACCCTAGAGAGTTTGCAGTACAGATAGTGTATCTAAGAAGATGACTACCTTAGTTTATTCCTCAGGTGCGGAAGTTTGCCACCCTAGAGAGTTTGCAGTACAGATAGTGTATCTAAGAAGATGACTACCTTAGTTTATTCCTCAGGTGCGGAAGTTTGCCACCCTAGAGAGTTTGCAGTACAGATAGTGTATCTAAGAAGATGACTACCTTAGTTTATTCCTCAGGTGCGGAAGTTTGCCACCCTAGAGAGTTTGCAGTACAGATAGTGTATCTAAGAAGATGACTACCTTAGTTTATTCCTCAGTTGTGGAAGTTTGCCACCCTAGAGAGTTTGCAGTACAGATAGTGTATCTAAGAAGATGACTACCTTAGTTTATTCCTCAGGTGCGGAAGTTTGCCACCCTAGAGAGTTTGCAGTACAGATAGTGTATCTAAGAAGATGACTACCTTAGTTTATTCCTCAGGTGCGGAAGTTTGCCACCCTAGAGAGTTTGCAGTACAGATAGTGTATCTAAGAAGATGACTACCTTAGTTTATTCCTCAGGTGCGGAAGTTTGCCACCCTAGAGAGTTTGCAGTACAGATAGTGTATCTAAGAAGATGACTACCTTAGTTTATTCCTCAGGTGCGGAAGTTTGCCACCCTAGAGAGTTTGCAGTACAGATAGTGTATCTAAGAAGATGACTACCTTAGTTTATTCCTCAGGTGCGGAAGTTTGCCACCCTAGAGAGTTTGCAGTACAGATAGTGTATCTAAGAAGATGACTACCTTAGTTTATTCCTCAGGTGCGGAAGTTTGCCACCCTAGAGAGTTTGCAGTACAGATAGTGTATCTAAGAAGATGACTACCTTAGTTTATTCCTCAGGTGCGGAAGTTTGCCACCCTAGAGAGTTTGCAGTACAGATAGTGTATCTAAGAAGATGACTACCTTAGTTTATTCCTCAGGTGCGGAAGTTTGCCACCCTAGAGAGTTTGCAGTACAGATAGTGTATCTAAGAAGATGACTACCTTAGTTTATTCCTCAGGTGCGGAAGTTTGCCACCCTAGAGAGTTTGCAGTACAGATAGTGTATCTAAGAAGATGACTACCTTAGTTTATTCCTCAGGTGCGGAAGTTTGCCACCCTAGAGAGTTTGCAGTACAGATAGTGTATCTAAGAAGATGACTACCTTAGTTTATTCCTCAGGTGCGGAAGTTTGCCACCCTAGAGAGTTTGCAGTACAGATAGTGTATCTAAGAAGATGACTACCTTAGTTTATTCCTCAGGTGTGGAAGTTTGCCACCCTAGAGAGTTTGCAGTACAGATAGTGTATCTAAGAAGATGACTACCTTAGTTTATTCCTCAGGTGCGGAAGTTTGCCACCCTAGAGAGTTTGCAGTACAGATAGTGTATCTATGAAGATGACTACCTTAGTTTATTCCTCAGGTGCGGAAGTTTGCCACCCTAGAGAGTTTGCAGTACAGATAGTGTATCTAAGAAGATGACTACCTTAGTTTATTCCTCAGGTGCGGAAGTTTGCCACCCTAGAGAGTTTGCAGTACAGATAGTGTATCTATGAAGATGACTACCTTAGTTTATTCCTCAGGTGCGGAAGTTTGCCACCCTAGAGAGTTTGCAGTACAGATAGTGTATCTAAGAAGATGACTACCTTAGTTTATTCCTCAGGTGCGGAAGTTTGCCACCCTAGAGAGTTTGCAGTACAGATAGTGTATCTATGAAGATGACTACCTTAGTTTATTCCTCAGGTGCGGAAGTTTGCCACCCTAGAGAGTTTGCAGTACAGATAGTGTATCTATGAAGATGACTACCTTGTAGCAGTCAGAATTGTTGCTATGAATACATAAGCAGATGAAAACCCATTCACCAGATGACTGATGTCAGCCAGTACACTGGAATCAAGACGCTTAGCAGCGCATCATCTGCAGCGACCAGCAACCCATAGCTGACTTCTAGCGTCAGGACCAGTGGACCAGAACTGCCAAGACCTTTCTACACCACCATGCATTGATCCTGAATAACAGGCTGCAGCAGAGCAGACTGGCTAAGAAGAAGGGATCGAAGAGGGAAGACTAATCCAGTACTAAAAAATGCCTGCTGAAGTCAGAAGTGTCAGACCGAAAGGTCCAAATATCGCAGTGAAGATGTTAACTACGACACAACGCATTCCGTTCTCTGGACTTCATCCTGCTTCTTGCAAAGCCCTCTTCAGGGTTTGGTAGTGAGAACGAATGAAGAAGAAAAAGTCTGTACACTAGTGAACTGTACATGAAGAAATGCACATATATAATTCCCACCAAAATTTTGTTTTGGGACTCTGAAACAATGGATAAAAGTCTATGCATTTCTTCATCATCTTCTTCTGCGTTCGTCCTGAAAAGGACAGTGCCATAGTTTACACAACGGCTGTGATATCTGCACCATTTGGTCCAACACATTCGGTTTCAGCTATTTTTATTACTGGGTTTGCCTTTCCTCCACAATCCCTATAATCTTAGCCAGACTACACTAGTGCAGAGTTCGTTTCCAGGGCTGCCACTTGGAAGTAGAATAGGGTCTTGGTCAGCTCTAGTTTGCTGACTGATGCAGGTAGTCAGCTATGAGTCGCTGGCTACTGTCAGTTTCTTCACTGTGCTGCATCTTTGGCTCCGTCTATAGATTTGATCAAGTAACTATGGTTGGTTGGTTATTGATCCAGCACCTTATGGGCTCCTGCCCTTTCATCCAATGCCATATAGTGCTATTTGCAAGTGTTTGTAAGCTGTTGTTTAGTCCTGGACAAAGTGTTCCATTTGTCTGGCCTCGGAGGAAGGAGCTCTTTCCTAAAAACCTGCATGCTTCGGACATTCAAAAAGATGATGTTCAACAGTTTCATAGGGATGTGTGCACAGCCGACACTCTGGAGTGTGTTCTGGTTGGATTCTGTTCAAGTGACTGTTAAGTTGTATGTGTTGAATGCGAAGTTGGAAAATGGTGCTTCAGTCTCTCATTACGCCTCGGTTATCAAGGTCCGAGGCAGGCAGTGGGAGAGCAGGCTGCTCTGGATGAAAAATTGACTACTGGAAAACATCACCAACATCAAGTAACTATTAATTCTAATGATAAAGAATATTTGTTCATGACATCGATAACAAGACAAATATTTATCTGCACTCGAAAACATATGTAACGAACAACATAAAAGAAAGTGAAGTAGTGGGCAGCACAGGATTCGAACACTGGGCCTCCAGATGACAGAAGCGCCTTGTGACAAGAGAGAGATGAGTTAAGGTACTAGACCATTTTTCTAATTCTTATTATACCAAATTACACATTTCTAAAAACAGTAGTGATTAACCTTTTGAACTCTAGCCATTCCCCTGTTCTTCTGAGACAATACACATAAAGTAGACATCTGAGCAAATCTATTTACTTTAACAAAACTATGTACTCTAATTTAATTAAGTTTTTTTTTCCAAGTACTTTCTCTGCATCGAAGGTCACTGCAATGGATCGCTTGCCGTAATAGTGCAATCTGACAGGTTTCTTTCAGTTCATGTCCTGATATTATCCATCCACTTAGCACGATGTTTCCTCTTGGACACCTGCCTTCCACCCCTAGCCCTAGTATGGTCTTCAACAACGAGTTATGTCTTGTTATATGGCCAAAACATCTTAACATGAACCTTGATTTCGGTCATTAATTCTCTTTTCACCCCAACATTTTCAATACCTCCACATTTGTTTTCTTTCAATTTAACCCATTCCGACCCAACAGCGTGAGATTACGACGATTTGGCTCCGTTCCACTGGCGTTGCACACCACCAGCTCTAGGGTCATCGCTTAACTGTACTTAAACTACGAGGTTAATGCCATAGATACGGCTGAACATACTGCTCTTTTGATTGTAGAGAGTTCCAGCTTCCGTCATGTACAGTTAGACGAAGAAAATGAAGATTGCGAAATTTGTTTGAGATTTTGGAAAGGATTTCTTCCATTTTTTGCTTGGATTTGAAGATTCAGTCATTATTGAGAACGGGGGAGCTAAGTTTCCTCAACGGATTTTTCTGAGGTAAATCTATTTAGTTTGTTTATGTAGATACAATAATTATGTTTATAGTCGAAGTAACAGACATAGCCATTACAGTAAATATTGAAATTAGTATTAGTACGTTTTTCTGCGTTTTCCCCCCGTAATAAATGGACGCAGCTTCCGGGTAAGTCTATATGTTTGTGCTATTTTTCACCATCATCACCTTCATCTTCTTGTATCTTAGAAACCAATATACACACAATAACAACAATAACACCAACAAGCTCTTTATTAATATACGTCTCTAGACACACACAAATGAAAACAATTAGAGGTTCTCAAAATCAACAACCATGTTGGGCCTTGACCTGCTGACAAATTATGTAGATACAGGAAATAGACGTCATTTTGTAAACTGTGAATCAGCAGGTTAATTATTCTATCATTTCACAAATTGACTGACCTGTTCATCTCCATCGTTCCAATTTGTTATGCCAGTAAATTATAGAATATATTTATTATATATTTATTGAAGACCATCCTGTATCAAATTTACTTAATACATCACGTGGGATATTTCCTAACATTTATAATTCTGTAGTATGTTATAGAACCTTAGTGCAGTTACAAAACGCTAGTAAATAAGGTGAGAGGTCAATGATTAAGACCCACTTACTTGCGCATGTGGGCTCTGGCTGCTGGCAGACCTGAGACATCTTCGTTGAGGACATATTTCTTGGCACCAAGACAGTAGTTCTCTATGTAGGTTGGCCAGTGAAGAGGACGAAGGTCTAGGTAGAAAACCTGCAGATTCCGCCAGACAAGAATAAAATAAAATGCAGGTTGATTTAATCTTAGTACATCATACCTGTGGTCCGAGGGGTCTTTGTGTATGACAAGGAATAGAATAGCACTGCCCCACAGAGAGCATGTCGTAAGGAGTCTAACTGTGTCAAATGGCATAACACCGGTTAGGTGGTTTGTTTAGAACAGCATAGATGGCGCCTAACATGCTGCTCTAGTGTTTGAGTCTATTAAGATGGATTCGCACATCGGTTAACCAGCTTTTTGGCAGCACTTGTTCCATCGCAGCGGAGTAATAAGCTTATGTTTAATAATGTTTAATCAGAGTTATATAAGCTGCCTGAGCCTAACTCACTAAGCAGGAAATCCTCCTCCCAGCTACATCCAGATCATACCAGAGCTGGGACCTGCACAGGGGTATCGACCCCTGTAGAAAAATACAGGTCGTCTAAGAACTAAGAAAATCATATCTATCTTCTTCTTCTTATTCCTCGCTGGCTGTCAGACGTCGACTTGAATTTGTTCAAAGAAAGCAGCGGTCATCCTGAGGCTGTCGACACTGCCATAGAGCTTGTCTAGTGTTGGCACTGGTGATGACCACATGTGCTTTCTCTGGCCCTCATATGTCAGGCAAGTTTGCAGCAGATGTTCAGGGGTAATTTTCCCAGTACCACAGGTGCATTCATCAGTAGCACCTATCTTCAGTTTATTGAATAGATGTTACCTCAATCTGTTGTGGCCTGTGCGGAGTCTGAAGACCACCAACTGCTCTTTTCTGTTCAACTGGTAATAAGCATCGTTTTTTTGTGTAGCCAGTATGCTCTGTTTCCCATTTGTCCACGTATCTGGCCCTAATAAACCTTTTGGACTCTTGGTAGGTCACACTTGAATCTGGTTGTGGTAACCTGCCACCTTTGTTCACCAGTCAGTCTGCCTTCTTGTCATCTTGAATGTTACAGAAGGATGAGACCCACTGTACTAAAAATCTTCTGTGTATGGAATGCTGGCATACATGGCAGGTTACTGATCTTTCTGATACCAGCAGTTTCTCAAGCCGAGCTAGAAACTTTTCTCCGTATGACCCAATGAGCGATGTTAGTGTTAGAGAAACTACCAACAGTTTCTCAAGCCGAGCTAGAAACTTTTCTCCGTATGACCCAATGAGCGATGTTAGAGAAACTACCAACAGTTTCTCAAGCCGAGCTAGAAACTTTTCTCCGTATGACCCAATGAGCGATGTTAGTGTTAGAGAAACTACCAACAGTTTCTCAAGCTGAACTAGAAGCATACGTGCCTGTGCAACACCATGAGCTATGTCAGTTTTAGCATATCAGAAAAGATATTCCAAGCCAGATTGTAGAAACATATATGATACCACAAGCTAACCTGGCAGCAACATGGTTGCCAGGAAAAAACCAAATGAAGATGCTGCGGTATTGAACATCAAAAGTTTATAAAATATAAACATGTATGGCTCAGTTACTGTACTCGGGACAGAAATAAAGTTCAACCCATGTTACAGCCACAAGGTTTTCGTACATGCGTTTGTATGCATATATGTCTGTCTTGTTCATGTATATGTATTGTTTACTAGAGGGCGATCGTGCTTAACAAATCTATTAGAATTCATGGAGTAGGTTACTAAAATGATAGATAAAGTGGAGCCAGTGGATGTTATATAAAAAAGATTGGAGGAGCTTGCATGAGGTCAAGTCAGTAAATATGTCACAAATGGTATTTTAAAAATGTGAGATTCAAACTTGAAATCCAATTATTATTGCACTTACACTGTTCCTTATTTCTCCACATAATTTCCACTAACATTGATATACTTATCCCATCGCCGCACCAAAACCTGAAACAGAAAAGTCTTTGGTCTGCTGTCCTAGTCACATTTGCACTTAACATTCAACCTCTTCGTCATTCGCATAACGTCTCCCTTCAAGGTGGGATCATGCATCGCGCTGAAGGAGAAACGATGCGTACACACACCCTATTGTAGATTGTCTATCGATACTCGCCTTTAAGCTCGAATCATATCCCCCATCCTCTGGACAGATGCGTTTGTTGCAATCTAACATGAAGACCAGGTCGGACCATCAACCATTTTTTGAGCATCCTTGAGAAAATTTATCCACCTAGTTATGCGTTGCTTTACGCAACAAACACTTCTCACAGTAAATAGAAAGCCCTTTCTTATGAATAGCATTTGTAGAAAGCACTTTTCCCTCCCAAAAACCTAAAACAGTACACTGTTCTTTGATCGTTCACTCTCTGAGCACTGGCCCATTTTGTATGTGAGCTGTGTGCGTGCATGCGAAACATTGTGTCTGCTACCTACAATAATCACATTACTGAATGTTGCTGCAACCTAATGACACCTTTAGAAACTACCAACTACAACCTTGTATGTCTATAAGACCTCAAGAACTATTCTGGCCGTAACATAATCAGCAGGGTCTTCCAAGCCAGACTGGAGGAACCTGTATATGTGGCCTCAAGAGCTATTCTGGCAGTAGCATAACCACAAGCAGTGTCTTCCAAGCTTGACTGGAGGAGCTTGTATGTCTATAAGACCTCAAGAGCTATCCTGGCAGTAACATACCTACCAGCAGGGCCTCACAAGATAATGGCTATGGCTGTTCAGGATTTGCAGAAAGGACAACAGGGGCTGGAGCTTACCTTCAGGTCTGCTGGTGTCAACTGATGCCTCAGCATGCTTTGGTTGGAATTGGCCCAGTGCCACTCATTGAGGGTGAAGAACTTGAGACATTCTATAGAGCGGTGAAGCTTGTTATACAGTCTGACCATCCTACAAACAAGAACATGAGATACAGTGCTCATGAATACAGAATAAATCTCATTACAATACAAAACAATAACATCGACTTCAGTCCTGTGGGTGTGCTGTATGTCAGGTAGCCAACAATATCGTGTATACAGTTAGATCTTTCACCATGTCATATCATTTCGGACCTAGGTCTCTCATCAGACCATATCATCATTGTATGGGTGGGCAGCCAAGTGGTTGTGTATTGCCACCAAAACGTTGTTCTGAGTATCCATCTGTTATCTGGCATGCACACCACATGGCCAGCCCAGTGATATTTGAAAAAGATATTCTCATTCCATAATGTACAGTATTGTAAAGGAACGTGGCAGAATTCTCTATGAGAATTAAGATTAGACTTTTCAACACTTCTTAATCTACTGCCCTGAGGTTTCACAGAGTGGTGGGATGCATATATTTCTTGTTATTGCCAGGTGGGAAGCCTGTGATGTCGTTAGGTGTAACTTTCTGAGTGTGTTAGAGACAACCTTGATCCACCTACGTCAAGGTCGGCCCCTTGCATGTGGACCAAAGACATGTATATGATATGCTCTTATTGCAGGCTGGTGATAATGCATTCTGACTAAAATACCAAAACCACTTTTTGTAGCCGTCCGTGTAGGCACTAACTGGGTTTGTACCCATTATCTGCCTCAGCGCGGTGTTGTAGATTCGGTCCCAGATTGGATTGTCTTTCCGGCCACACTTTTCTCACAGCTCATGTTCATGTGATATCATCATAGTCTCTGTAGTTTCTGTGTTATCTTTATGTTATATCCGTTTCAAATGAAATTGAGAGAGGCTAGGTGACATTGTAGATCTCTATTTTGGTAAAAGACGACATGATCATCAGCAAACAAATTCATTTAGGGACTCCTCATAAAGGTTAGTCAACTATGGGATTTTATCCATATACATTACGAATCAGGTCAGGTTAGGTCATCCCTTAACCAGTGAGGTCGTTGGGGCACACATGAAAACATTCTCACAACCCCACGCCACCCTTCTCTGTCAGCGGCCGCTGCCTGTGCCTCTTCTGGTCAGAGATTGGTCCATTCTTTTATGTTGTCCTCCCACATCTTTGTCCTCTGCCTTGCACCTTTCTGTGCAGGATGGTATTTGCAAGACCATTTGATCTCGATATGTGGCCGTACCTAGCGAGTTTCTTTCTTTTGAGTTGCCAAGAGGTCTTCAAAAGGTCCTATTTCTGTTGTAATTCTATCTCATATTTCCTTATTTGTAACTCAATCTTTGTACGTGATGTTTAAACATCTTCAGAAACATCTCATCTCCCACACCTGTATCCTTAGCTAAAGGTCAGCTGTAATTGTCCATGTCTCACAAGCATAGAGAAATATTGACGGGACAGGTGTACGCATTAATCTGATTTTCGTGCATTGTGCTAACCATTTATCTTGCCAGATTTAGTTAAGCCGTGCAAGCTCCGCTATTGTCTGTGCTATTCTGGCCAACACCTTACATTTTGATCCTTCACCACCGACAATCGAACCCAGATATTTAAAACGGTCAAACACTTTCAGTTCCTGGCCATTAACTTTTATCCTACCGTTGAAGCCTTGGCATTGTTGGTCATTAATTTTGTCAAGAATTAAAAATAGTCAAGAGCTGTTTCATCTAGCATTCTGACCCATTCCTGGAGTTCTATTTCTGAACCCGCTAATCTGTCAATGTCATCTGCAAAACGAAGGTTGGTAATCGTTTAGTCCCCTGTCTTGACAGTCCCAACGTGATATCCAAGTGCCTCGCTTATAATTCCCTCAAGGAATATATTGAAAAGAGTTGGAGAGAGTGTACAACCCTGGCTCAGACCAACAGATGTGCAAAACTCAGTCCCTGCGCCTCCCCTTCACAAGAACTGTGCTGGACACCTTATCATACCGGTGTTCAAGAACATTTATAATATTTACATTGATTTTATACATCATCATGGTTGCTCATATCGCTTTATACCATAAACTATCAAACGCCTTCTTAAAATCAACAAACACATGATACAGTTTTTGATGCTGTTCTATATACTTCTCGTTTAGCAGCTTTAAATTACAAATACAAATGCAGAAAGATCACACCCCTGTTGCACACTCCTCATCCCTAGAAATTCACTTGTCATACCGGTATTTGATCGTATTGCACAGTCGCTGTTTACGTACAAGGCACGAATGTCATTCAGTAATTGACCCTCCACACCACATTCCTCCATCACCTCTGATATCTGACATCTGTTCACCCTGTCAAATGTCATTTTCTTATCAATAAACGCCACATGAATTTTCTTCTTGTACTCTATGGTTTTTTTCACTTAAATGTCTGATGCATGATAAGATTTAGACCTTTCAAAACTAATGCAAAATCACTTTCACTATATTGTTAGAAAATATGCCATGTTCTTCTTCATCACGCAAAGGACATTTTGTTTGTTTTGTCGCAGTTTATAGGGAGGCTTCAATGTCTGTGCCTTTCGACCAGGCACATCCTGTTTCAGTATAGCACATTTGCCTTCCTCTTTCGATTCACATTCTCTCAACTAGACTACATAAATGCAGCGTGTTTTCAGGGCCGCCACTTGGGAGGTCTGGAACAGATCTGGTTCGCTCACCGACTCAAACAGTCAGCTATTAATAGCTGGGTTTTTTACCTACCATATCATGTGACTAGGCGTATATTATCTAGAATACAGACATTCACCAACAACTGGAAAAAAGACAAAAATAGCACTTTAGTTGCTTTTTCCTGTATGCAGTTGTAGCCCTTGAGCAGAGTTCTGATCCTTGCAAAGTGGAGTTTTGATACTTGATGAACAGAGTTATGGTCCTTGAAGAGTAGAGTTGTGGCTTTTTAGTGGTAGCAAAAACTCTACGGCTACGACACTTGTAAAGAAAGTACCACCAACAATCACACAAGATGTTTTCTGTTCTAATTATACAGCTGAGGTTCAAGCACTTGAACAAGCTGCAAACATGATTCATAACAGAAATTCTGACTGCCCAGCAGCCGTTGAGCCCTACTCTTTTCAATTTCCAACTGCCAAAGAATTTTTAATGTGCTCGACATCTCACTACCCTGAGATCAGGTGAATTTTTACCAGAAGATCCATGTGAAAAAAATCCCGGTGACTCATGATTCGATGACCGTGATTTGAACCCATGACCACCAGCACCTGAGGCGGACACCTTACCTCAAGACCACCGAGTCCTGTGCTGCTAGATAATAATATTAGCTCAGTTTGTTTAAAATGAATGCATTTTATTTTGAGAAAAAAACCACACCTATTTGACATACAGAGTTGTAGCAATTGCCGCAGACTGTCAGACACCACATCTAGTAAATTAGGCTGAACTGTACAGGGTTAATGTTTTATGGATAAACTCCTCTGAGCATGTGCGTGGTTCATGGTCCCTAATATTTTGAGCATTCGAAAATCACACAACTACGTAACAGAAAAGAAAGTCTAGTAAAATTTATCCAAGCACTGACCTCCAAGTGACAAGACAAATGTGTCTCCCCTACAAAAAAAAATTTGAAGTTAACTTTTTATAGTTCCCTTCGATCAAATCCAAGCGCCCCTAGAATGTAAATTTCCACAAAATGTAACCTTTACCGCGCCTGGGGCTGTTATTTTTGCCAACAAAAAACCCCAGTTTGCTGAAAATTTGATCGGCATTGATATTATCATTTAAAATGCAATCAGTGCCCCATACAAAAATATGAAAATGCGACTGATTTGATTGTACACAATCGTCACTTCCTTCACTACCAACTTTAGCCGTGACAGTGTAGATCGACTTCGATAAAACAGAGTTTTGAAAGGATATATTCTTCTTTTTCAATTAGTCTGGACTGAAGTAGTTGAAGATCTTTGTGAGGTAGTTCAGTTTAGTTTATTCATACAGATGTAATAAATACGTTTTTAGTGTAAACTAACAGTTGTGTTGATATTATAAATACAGTATCGATACTTTGTTGTGATACCGATGGATAATATGAGGAGCAACATTGACTAGTGGGTAAGTCTAATTGTTTGTGCTCTGTTTTTATAAATTTTCACCTTCATATTCTTGTATCTCAGAAACTAACATACAAACAACAGAAACAATAACACCAACAATTTCTTTATTAATTTATGTCTCTACACACAACAGAATCATATTTATAGATAAACTAATAAAAAGG
This sequence comes from Ariolimax columbianus, assembly GCA_036924085.1. Classification (NCBI taxonomy): domain Eukaryota; kingdom Metazoa; phylum Mollusca; class Gastropoda; order Stylommatophora; family Arionidae; genus Ariolimax; species Ariolimax columbianus. The sequence continues at coordinate 83,262,744 of JAVGWX010000004.1, read as the reverse complement.
TTACATGCTCTCAAAGTCAACAACCATAGTAAAATATGACGTGCTGAAAATTAGTGCAGCTGCAGGGGAAATTACGTCAATATTTTAACAAACATCACTTCCAACACATGTTACATTCCGTCATTTAGTTTGCGGTATTTCTGATTATGAAATTACTTACAAGATAGTCAACAATTCGCTCATGCGCAGGTGTCATTTAATGTAGAGTTATTTCTGAGGAGTGCGTGGCCGAATGGTTTTGAGGTCTGCCTGCCGAAAAGGAGAGCAGCGGTATGGCATATGTTATTTTTCTGTTGGGGGTGAAATAGATATAAACATAGCCAGCACACGACGTGGCGACAGCAGTGGCAAAGCGGCCTGTAGTCCTCAGCCTTCAAAACCCCTCGACTACCCCAACAATGTTGTATGACAGTTTTTTAAAATTTTATTTCTGATAGTAGAAATTTAAGAAAATGGTAAATTTTCAAAGCTGGTGTATTTTGTCGCGAGGAAAGTTGGACTTCAAGCCCAGAGGAAAAATGTATTATTTGGATAGATCAATCATCACGTATCTGGATTACATGTGGATATTCAACAAACACCCAATTCAGACTTCGACTGGGACAAAGAAGAAAGGGTTTGTTGTAATGGATTTGAGGTATTAATGATGAAATACGCATGGCGCGATGAGTAAAATATTTGTTGCCCGTATTTGAGTTTTGCATCATAATGCCATTGAACGCTTCATGCTAATATATCATTTGTGTTATGAATACTTTATGCCATGTTCACTTATGTGTCTTATGATGTTTAGACGATAATTTTAACTTAATTTGTTTAATATTACTTCATTTTATTTTTTATTAAACTATTTCTCACACAAGAGTTGTTGCACTTGTCCAGACAGAAATACACAAAGATTATTTCGAAAGTTAAAATCACATGGAATAGGTGGGGAAGTTGCCAAATGGATTAAAAATTGGTTAACAGGAAGAAGGCAGAGGGTGGGCATAAATAAGGAGTACTCTGAGTGGTGTGAAGTGAAAAGTGGTGTGCCACAGGGCTCGGTTTTGGGACCAATTTTGTTCTTGATATATATAAATGGTTTAGGACATTGATATGGGATCCATGATTTCAAAATTTGCTGATGACACAAAACTATGCACTAGTGTCTCATCTAAAGCAGAAGTGGATATATTGAGGTCGGATTTAGATAAAATTCGAGAATGGTCTGTAAGCTGGCAAATGGAGTTTAATGTAGATAAATGTACAGTCATCCACATGGGCAGATCCAATATGGAACATAATTACAGAATGGGAGAGAACAATATTAGAAAGATAGATAAGGAAAGGGACCTATGGGTTATAATAGGAAAGGTGAGTGAGCAAGTTAAAGTAGCAGTGAAAAAGGCAAATGCAATGTTAGGTATGATAAAAAGAAATATTAAACATAGGAGCAAGGAAGTGATAGTCAAACTGTATAAAGTTTTAGTTAGACCTAGATTAGAGTACTGTGTACAGGTGTGGAGTCCTTATCGTAGAGGGGATATAAACATGCTGGAAAGAATACAAAAAAGAGCGACAAAGATGATAGTGGGATTCCAGAATTACAGTTATGAGGAAAGACTCAGAAAAACCGGCCTACAGTGTCTCGAAGAGAGAAGAATTCATGGTGACTTAATACAGGTTTATAAGATGATCAGGGTAATGGATAATTAGACTATAACAAGTTTTTTAAAATACAGTCACCCACAATAACAAGAGGGCATTGCTACAAGCTGACTAAAGATAGGTCCGGATTAGATATTAGAAAATATTTTTTTAGTCAGAGAGTGGTGTCTGCTTGGAATGCATTAACAGGGGAGGTAGTGGAGGCGGGGACAGTTAATGCATTTAAGAATAAACTGGATGCGCATAGCTTTTAAAGCAAGGTGATGTAAATGTAACTGGTTGTATACAGACTCCGCAGGGTCTTCTAAACCAGCATAAAGACGTTAAGTTAAGTTAAATCGGACTAATTAGCCAGAACTGGAAAGAGTTAAGATATTTGGCCAATTACACACACATGTGGTGGACTTTTGCTTTGTAGGAAGTACACAGAAGATAATGAAGAATATGATGAAGTATTAGGGACTTACCTTGGTTTCTTGCCCATCAGTCTGAAAGCAATGTCGCAGATGTATGCTGGGAACAAATGGCTGACACAGGTCCAGTATTCATGGAGAAAGCTATAGTGTTTGACAAATATAAAGAAGGCGTTATTCTCTACAACAAATTAATGACAATTATTCTTCGTGCTATTTTGTTTGTTTGTTTATCGGATCATAAGATACATGAGATTTTTACATTCAAACATATAACTCACAGATTGAAAATGGAATTAATAAAATGTTTTGTATACTCGCCATTGCTAAATGGGGTGTGTAGCCTAGCCCACAGTGAGCTGGCTTGCTAAGACTGGGATTACAAACGAGCGTGATTCGTTCCTGGTATGTCCACTCCTCTAGTTGACCCAGCTGTAAATGGGCACCTGACATATGAGTATGGGAAAGGTATAAACAGCAAGGCAGGGAAATTGCCACCCCACCTCGCATAGACTGCAGATTAGTACATGAAGCGTTATCTTCATCCCTGACTGCGGGGACTGCGTGGCCTAGTGGATAAGTGGCACTGCTCACAATCCGAAGGTGCTGGGTTCGATCCCCATCACAGCACCGGCCGTTACCCTGGGGAAGCAAACCCTTAGAAAATGCAGGAGGAAGCAGACCCTTACATAAAAATGCATGCTGAAGTCGGATGCATTGGGCCGACAGGCGCAAAATAAAAACCACAGTGCAACGCACACCGCCTTGGGGATTAAAGAAATAAGGCGAACGAAAAAAGAAAAAAAAAATATCCCTGACTGCAATTGTTGCCATTGAACTGACCTTTACCTTTACTAAATGGTAGGATCAAGATGTTGAGCAGTGCATGAGCTGCAGCGGTCAGTGACCTATAGCTGACTGCTAGCATAGGGTCAGTGAACCAGAGCTGCCAAGACCCTTCTATACCTCCACACGGTGATCCTAGATAACAGGCTGCAACAAAGCAGACTGGTTAAGGAGAAGGGATCGAAGAGGGAAGGCTTACACTGTATCCAAAAATTCCTGTTTAAAGCGGGTGTGTCAGACTGAAAGGTGCAAATATTCAGAGATTGGTTCATTCTTTTATGTTGTCCTCCCACCTCTTTTTGGGACGACATCTTCGTCGTCTGCTTTGCACCTTTCCATGCAGGATCGCATTTGCAAGACTGATCTCAATATGTGGCCGTACCAAGTGAGTTTCCATTTTGACCATAGCCAAGAGGTCTTCAAAAGGCTCTATTGCTGTTGTAATTCTTTCTTGTATTTCCTCATTTGTAACTCGGTCTTTGTATGTGACGTTTAGACGTTTTCTGATACATCTCATCTCCAAGGTCATATCCTCGGATGCAGGTCAGCTGTAATTATCCATGTCTCACAAGCATAACAAATTATTGACAGGACCAATGTATGCATTAATCTGATCTTCATGTGTATGGCTAACCATTTGTCTTGCCAGATTATGTTAAGCCGTGCAAGTGCTGCTATCCTCTGTATTATTCTGACCAACATCTCATATTTTGATCCTTCGTTACTGAAAACCAAACCCAGTTATTTAAAATGGTCGATCACTTCTAGAACTTAAAGCAGAACTTGATGTTGATTTGCTGCTCATGTTATTCAGTGCAAACCACAATCTGCATGTACGACAATGGTCTGCGAACTGGCAAATGGAGTTTAATATAGATAAATGTACAGTCACCCACATGGATAGATCTAATATGGAACATAATTACAGAATGGACAAGAACAATATTAGAATGACAGAAAATGAAAGGGACCTAGATGTTATTATAGACCAATCAGGTAAAGTGAGTGAGCAAGTCCAGGTAGCAGTGAAAAAGGCAAATGCAGTGTTAGATATGATTTAAAAAAATAAATAAACATAGGAGCAAGGAAGTGATAGTTCCTGTATAACTGTATAAAGCATTAGATAGACCTAGATTGTAGTACTGTGTACAGGTGTGTCCTTATCGAAGAGGAGACATAAACATGCTGGAAAGGATAAAAAAAAGAGCGACAAAGCTGATAGTGGGATTCTAGAATTACAATTAGGAGGAAAGACTCAGAAAAACAGGCCTACAGTGTCTAGAAAATAGAAGAATTCGAGGTGACTTAATACAGGTTTAGAAGATAATCAAAGGAAAGGATAAATTAGACTAAAACAAGTTTTTCAAAATACAACCACCTACAAGAACAAGATAGCATAGCTACAGATTAACTAAAGAAAGGTCCAGATTAGATATTAAGAAATATTTTTTTAGTCTGAGAGTGGTGAATGCTTGGAATGCCTTACAACAGAAAGTAGTGGAGGCAGAGACAATTAATGTATCTAAGAATAGATTTGATGCACATAGTTTTTAGAGCAAGGCAATGTAAATGAAACTGGTTTTACAGACTCTGCAGAGTCTTCTAAACATGTATAAAAACATTAAGTTAGGATGTTGTTAAAAGAAAAATATCTAGAGATTTGAACATTTCAGTCATCAATTCGAAATATTATCAAGAAAGATATGAAATAGAAATGTTTCAAAAAGCGGAGAGTGACTGAACTAACAGAAGACAACAAAGCAACAACAAAAATTTGCTATCCTTGCAACCAACTCTCAAATAATCTATTTTGGTCTTTGCTGATATGTATAGCTTGGGAAAAACTTCTATTCAATTCATCAAGCCAGGTATGAAAATAAACAGTAGCTACAACTGGTATGTTCTGCTGAAGCATCTTCTTCCAGCAGACATTTGAGCATTTTCATATTTGCTAATGTTACAACAAGATGATGCACCAATTCACTCATTGTGCTCAAGAAACTATTCATTCAAACAATTTGGTTACTGAATAGTCCCGACCTAAATTCTGCCTTGGTCTTAGTTGACCTGCACTTCTACAGGGGCATAAGCCCCTGTGCAGGTCCCATATCTGATGTGAGCTGGATATAGCCAGGTGGAGGATTTCCTGCTTAGCGGGCTAGGCTTGAGCAGCTTATTACTCCACTATAGAGAGTGGTTAACTGATGTGCGAGTCCATCTCAATAGACTCAAACATTAGAGCAAAGTAGATCTGCAGCCTGTTAGGCACCATCTATGCTGCTCTTAACAAACCGCCTAACCATGGCCGGTGTTATGTCATGTCACACAGTCAGTCGCCTCTTTTGACATGCTCTCTGTGGGGCGGTGGTGCTATTCTTATCTTTGTCATACACAAAGACCCCAGCAGACCGCTCGGGACTAACAGTTAGTATAATAATAAATAGTGCGACAATGACCGTGACAAGTGGAACAAAAATAAAGTGATCTGCTTCCTGCAAGAATAGAATATAACTGTATTTGGCCGGAGAATTTGTCATCAAACAAGCCAGCAAAGAAGGCAGATATGAAAAGATTGTCTAGTTGTCACATCTGTCCCACAACCCTAAGAGGTTGCAGAGGCATCACATTTCACTACTGCTCATTCAACGTGTCAGTGACCTATCTTGGGCATGTTTCCAACCAAACAGGGCCCAAGCCACTCCCGGTGGAGTGATCATGTATTGTTGATCCAGTATTTGCGTTTTTTTTGTTTCCACCTTCTATGTTGTTTTCTTCAGGTATGCGAAGTGATGTTTTTACAGGGAATTCTGAGGCCCGAGAGTTTGTGTAAAACCTCCAGGTTAGTAGAGATGGGTAGTACTCCTGAGTGCAATGATGGTGTCTCTTATATATTTAGCTGTGTTAGGATGACCTGTATGGAGTTCGGCACATTCGTTGGCCTCATTTTCTGGCATGCATGCGCTGTATCGACTATGTTGTGACTAACCTGCGCTGGTTGTTTTTCGATGCCCCTATCCCAGACTGCAAAATGGTCACTAAAACACTTCACAATTGTTGAATTACTGTGTCCAAATGTACAGTTTCTTCCAGTGAATATGGCTCTGATTGTGGGCCATCACTGGTAGAAGTTTTAATCCAGTTACTCTTGTTTTATCATCTGTGTGTGATATCTCATTGGGGCTTTGGTAGGCTATTAACATTGTTCACTGGTCATTTTCATTTGTCTATCACAGTATTCACAATGGTCACACAATTGTTGAATTAATATATCCAAGTTTGTTTTGTTTTTTTTGCTTAGATGTTTGTCTCACTAGTTTCTACTGGCGGAGGCGCGCCATTTTCCACCCCAGACCGTAGTCCATTGGGCGATATCAGGACGCATAAACCAGTGCTTGGATGAATGTGTGCGTCTGTATGTACCTATGCTAGGTTTGTGCGCCCTCAGAAGCTAACCCAACCAAAGTGCAATGGAAGGGCCTCACCATGAGGGCGCGTGTGAAAGTTGTGCAAGAGTGTGACTGTAGGACAAAGTAAAATGAAACAGAGTGAGGCGAGAAGAGAGAGAAGGGGAAGAGTGGCCCTGAGTGAGGCTATCGCTAGTGTAAGATTTAATCTGTTTAAATACACAAAATGTAATTGTTTTAACTACCTAAAAAACAAGGAACAGATTAGCAAATGATTGAAGAGTTGTTCCAAAGTTTTGATGAAAACCTGCCGATGTGAAATCAGATGGATCAATACATCCTTGAACCACCTTTTGTTTCACATTTTGGAAGTTACAGTGCCACATTTATTTAAAATTAAATTATATATCGGGTGAAAAAAATGAAGATGATGAAAACTACAAGTTCTCAGTCCAGACAAAAGAAGACTTGAGACTTACTTGTTGCTGACAATAGCTACGTTAGGACGCCTGAAGCAGCCTTCCAGTGGTGTATGCTTGAACGACTTGTTCACTACATCGCCTGAGGAAATAATATTATAACAGTCATTAAGTAAAACATGTTTGTTACATTGACTGGGAATAAAATATTATAAGAGTCATTCAGTAAAACTTGTTTGTCACATCGTCTGGGAATAAAATATTGTAAGACTCATTAGGTAAAATGGGGACGGCGTGGGCTAGTGGTTAAATGACACAGTTCACAACCAGAAGGTGTTGGGTTCGATCCCCATCACAGCACCGGCCTTTACCCCAGGGAAGCAAACCCTTAGAAAATGCAGAAGAAAGCAGACCTTTACATAAAATGCATGCTGAAGTCGGATGCACTGGGCTGACAGGCGCAAAAATAAAAACCACAGTGTTACGCACACCACCTTGGGGATTAAAGAAATAAGGTGAACGCAAACAACAACAAAATTGGTAAAACTTGTTTGTCACATCAACTGAGAATAAAATTTTGTAAGAGTCATTCAGTAAAACTTTGTCACTACGACTGGGAATAAAATATTGTAAGAGTCATTCAGTAAAACTTTGTCACTACGACTGGGAATAAAATATTGTAAGAGTCATTCAGTTAAACTTGTTTGTCACATCACCTGGAAATTAAATATTGTAAGAGTCATTCTGTAAGACTTGTTTGTCACATCGCCTGAGGAAATAATATTGTAACAGCTATTAGGTAATCTTATTTACCACATCAACTGAGAACAAAATATTATAACAGTTATTCTGTTAATTTATTTACCACATCAACTGAGAACAAAATATTATAACAGTTATTCATTTCACTTATTTACCACATCGCCTGGAAACAAAATATTGTAACAGTTAATATTCAAGTTAGAAAATTAAGATATTATGTAAGCCCGTTCATAGATCATGACGGTAGCATAACAATCAGCAGAGTCTTTCAAGACCCAGCAGACTTTAGGTCATCCTGGGGAGTCTGGATCCTTGGCTCTCTGTGTCCCATGACTGCCATGGTAGCTGAAATCTTTCAATCTGCAGACATGGCCAAACGTACCAAAGCTGAGAATGTTCCACTTGAATCTGCAAGGATTGAGTTTTGAGAACGTACTGCATTATCTGATTTTGGACCGTGTCTCTTCTACCTACTTGGAACATGTTTCTTAGGTTTCGTTCGGGCTTTTCTGTGCTGTCGTCATAGCCCGTGATTCACATCCGCAAGTCAAAACTGGTACATAGGTGGAGCGGTATACAGCCATCTTAGTTTTCGGACTTATTTCTCTTTAATTGAGGTATCCTTTATTTATGGCATGTAATAGTTTGCCAGTTGGTGTTCTTCAGTAGTCAACTCTTCTTTGATATCTCCCTTCAGGGTACATTACAGATCCAAGGTAGTTGAAATGCCTGACCTGTTCAGGTTTAATAGCAATTATTGAACATCTTCTTCTTCGTTCGTTCTCAATTTCCCACTGCCAAGCCCAGAAAAGGGCTTTGCAAGTAGCAGAATGTAGTCCAGAGAATGGGATGTGGTGTGTCGCTAGTTTACAGCTTGACTGCAATATTTGCCATCAGATATCCACACCTCTAACAAAAGCAGTAATCAGTTCAAAGCTCCCAACACTGCCATACAGTTTCTTATGCAATGATAAGGTTCCAGCCACTTTCCTCTCTTTCCATCAGTGAGTATTGGGCAGGTCTGCAGCAATTGTTCAGCTGTTAGTGGACCATTGCCATGTTATGAATGTCTTCTTCTTCTGCATTCGTTCTCAATCTCCCACTACCAAATCCTGAACTGGGCTTTGTAAGTAGCAGGATGTAGTCCAGAGGACGGAATGCGTTGTGTCGCTAGTTTACAGCTTGACTGCGATATTTGCACCTTTCGGTCAGACACACCCGTCTTCGGCAGGGCATGAATGTCTAATGATGAACGCTGAAGATGAATCTCCTTCAACACATGTCAAATCAATGAATACGAGATACCAACAAACATATCTTACTAATATCGCCCCATGTGAATGGCTTGGCTCCACCAGTCGTGGCATGGTATATAAGGATGCTCTTGGGCCTGGCAATGGCAGTGTACCAGGCCACGGTGATCATGAGGTTGACAGGTATGTCCACCGGCACGATGTCAGCAGAAGCTTTCGACTCTCCTTTCATCGAGCGAAGTAGACCACGACCCGCCTGCTCACAAAATGGAAAAAAGAATTGTTAGGCTAGCAGCTGCCACTATTGGGAAATGGTAGCCCCCCCCCCCCCCCCCCCATAGCAGTCACCGCTGCGAGGGAATGAAGTGACTGAGACTACCTTGTACTAGACTTCAGTATTTTTAATGAGGTTGGGTGGTAAGTTCACTCCCACATTGCCTTTCCTTCCCTTACAGTAAACCATGTACCCATTTACAGCTGAGTTGACAGGAGCATGTCGATATTGGGGACTGAACCAAGTGTCTTTGTCGCAAGAAGCAAAGCACACTACCACTCTGTTACTCATACTCTCAATATTGTGTTAGATATGAGAAAATATTGCCACACCCACATCATTTTAAAATAAATCATGGTATTATTTATGAACAGGTGTTAGTCGACCTGTACTTCTACAGTGGCAGATACCCCTGTCCAGGTCCAAAGATTTCCTGCTTAGCGAGCTAGGCTCGAGCAGCTTATTACTCCACTGAGTTGGGACAAGTGCCGCGGTGGGTGGTTAACCATTGTGTGAGCCCATCTTAATAGACTCAAACACTAGAGAAAAATAGATACGCAGCCTGTTAGACGCCATCTATGCTGCTCTTAACAAACCACCTAATCTTGGCCGTGTATTATGCCATATTCTCTGGCTCTTATGAGCACATTAACTACTAAAATGAAAACGTCAATCAATCAAAACCTTACTACTCTCTGTGGAGCACAGGACTTCTTCTTCTTCTTCTTCTGCGTACACAGTCAGACAGTAACCATTATTTTTTCGAAAAAAGCGGCGGTCATCCTGAGACTCTCGCCACTACCATAGAGCTTGTCTTGCAGTTCCACTGGCAATGGCCACATCTGCTCTCTCTGATCCCCGTATGTCGGGCAGTTCTGCAGCAGATGTTCAGTGGTCATTTTACCAGTACCGCACGGGCATTCGTCGGTACACCCTATCTTCAATTTGTTGAATAGGTGGTACCTCAGTCTATTGTGGCCAGTGCGAAGTCTGAAGACAACGACCTGCTCTCTTCGGTTCAACTGGTAATAGGCATCGTTTTTGGTGTAACCAGTATGTTATGTTTCCCATTTGGTAATGTACCTGGCTTTGATAAGCCGTTTTGACTCTTCGTACGTCATACTGGTATCTGTTTGTGGTAGTCTTGCACCTTCTTTTGCCAGTCTGTCTGCCTCCTCGTTGCCTTGGATGTTGCAGTGTGACGGAACCCACTGTACCACTACCCTTTTTGGTGCGGACAGCTGGCACAGTTTGCAGAGTGCTGCTCTTAAGTCATTAAGCTCAGTGTTTTTCTGGCTTTTTAGCGCTGTGACTACGGCGAGAGCATCTGTCAGCAAGACTATGTGGCTCTCATTTTCACTGTGTGTTGCCATTTCTTCCACTGCCGCCCTCAGTGCCTCTGCCTCCGCTCTGAAATTGCTTGTGTACTTACCAGTAGCGAATGACAGTGTTATTTTTCTGCCATTTGGTAGGTTCAGGAATGCTCCTGCCCCTCCGTTCTGTGTAGTGTCTGTTACAGAACCGTCGGTGTATGCATGGGTCCAGTCCATGCTTGGGTAGCTTTTCGTTATGAAGCTTAGGGTAGTGTCTCTCCTTTCTTTTTCGGTCTGGCAGTTTTTGTTTGCAATACCTGGTATATTTTCTACCACCTCTGGAAATATATCCTGCCTCCAAGTAGGTTTTCGTACAGTAGTGATGGGTTTTGGTGTTGTTAGTGCGTTTATGGGATCTTCGTGCATCTTTGCTTTGGCTATTTCTGCAAAGTTTCTCCGCTTTAGTTTCCCAGTTCCCAAATTGTTTAGCCTCTGGTACATTGGATGGTCCGTCAGTCTTCGGAGTTTCTCTGACTGCAGCTGGGCTCTGCAGTCTCTTCTGTCGGTCATGGATTGCAGTTTTGTAATCTTTTCAAGTTCTACAATTGGCGTTGACTTCATGCCACCTGTTATGATTCTCATGGCTTGGTTTTGAAGTTTGTTAACTTTATCGAAGTTCGCCTTCGCTGCTGTTGTCCATGCCGCGATGCCATACTCGAGAACTGGTCTCACTCTTCCAGTGTACAGTTTCTTTAGTATGCCTTCGTCTGCTCCCCAGCTTGTGCCAGCAAGTTTCCTCATGATCGCCATTCTTTCTCTGGCTTTCATTCGGTTTCTCTCAATCTGACTTTTCCATGTCATGCGCCGATCAAATGTGACTCCCAGATAGGTTGGGTTGTCGTTTGGCTGCAGGATTTTGCCATTTAGGCTTAATTTGGTACTTTGGGGTTTTAATGAGAGCGAGAATATTGTGCACGTGGTTTTCTCCTCGTTTATTTTGACCGCACAGGACTTCAACAAATACTTGGCAAGTCTTCCTATTCTGTGCCATCCTCTCCAGCTCTGCCCACGTCTTCCATGTTTGCCACAAACGCCCTCCTCCATGAGCGTTTAGGTCCGCTTCTATTTCTTTTGATTTGGGAATATCAGAACAGAGACTTTTTTTTCCATAACGTGTGCTCTATCCAGCTTCCAGGAACCAAGGTAGCGCAGTAGTTAATGCACTGACTTCCAAGCCAAGAAGAGTGGGGTTTGGTTACCAGTTGGTGATGGATTTTTCTGATCATAAAATGGCTCCTGAGGTCGGCCCAACTTAATGAATTAGTTACCAGAATAATCTGGGAAAGTAAAAGTATGTAGACCACATCACTCCTAGTGTGCAGTTGGTTGAGTAAAATATGGGCCCAACACCAAATATTCAATATGCCACAACTCCTTTACCAGGTGGTATCAAGGACTTTATTCTGTAGAATTCATGTGCTTTCATTTTGCCGCGGCTGTGCCTGGCTTAAGCCATGAGAAAAAAGTCAAAGATAGCGTTGAAAGTTCCGCTTGACTGCACTACAGAATTCAGCCCAGGTTATCAATACTCAAGGGCCTTCATGCTTGGACTGAAGCCGCCTACCTCTTGCCCCCCCCCCCCCCCCCCCTCTACCAGAGATTACACATCACCTTTCCCAACAGCAAGTGTCATGCTGAACTGAAGGTGGACACAATCCAGAGGCACTGGTGGAACGTGAAGAAACAGGGAGTCAGACATGGACAGACAAGGAAAATCGACACAAACATTGGTTCAACACACACTCCTCGTGGCCCTCATACCGAGGCTGTAGAGCTCTGGGCTCCACCTGTGGAGTCTGTAGGGATTTTGGTCAACACACTACGCATGAACAATCTTCAGTAGTTGGACATGGTAGTGGTCGATCGTCGCTAATGGGCCTTTGACGCCTAAGCGAACATTATAATTATATGTTAATGAGACCCATGCCTTCTGCTTATGCCAAGTCCTAGTGACATCTGCTCAGTTCTTTCCTACATTTCAACATTAGTGACTTTATCAGACCATTTGAATCCCTAAATTTTGCGCAGGCACCTATTGATGAAAGCTTGAACTATTTCTTGTTAGTATTCTCCCATACATTGTCCACTTTTAGTTAACCTCTGCAATGACACTGCCATTCTTCTTCTTCGTTTTGGCAATCTCCATTGTTACTTGTAATCGAGCTGAGATATTTCAAACTTGTGACGTTCGTAATTTCTTGCTTCTTTCTGATAATTTTATGGCTGGTTTTTGCCTTTTCAGTTCTTATTATCTTGGTCTTGTTGATGTTTAGGTATAGATTTTGTTCCTTGCCGCGTTGTTTAGCCAACAGGATTATCTTTACTAGCCCAGCAGCGCACTTTGAAAGGACAACTGTATCATCTGCACATCTTAGTTCTGATATTTCATTCTCGCTCATTGTGACCAGGTTGAACTATTCGTACTCCTTGTCATTTCTCATGATGTTTTCAGCATGAATGTTGGAAAGATAAGGGGAGAGTATACGTCCTTGTCTTACTCCCTTTGCCATCTCAAACCAGTTTAATGTCCATCCAACTATTCTGACTGCTGTTTGTTGTTCTTGATACAGTGTTTCAATTATTTGAATCAGGCCGTTTTGTACCCCATGACCCTCTATTGATTCGTTGGGTCTAATAGTGAACGGGTGCTGATATTAGACCCTCGGAAGACAGGTCAGTTTTACCCTACTAATGACAGGGCGTTGCTACGGTAATCCTGCTCAACTCGAGAGGAATCGCTAGTCGCAGACATTTGGTCCACGTACTAGGCTGATAAGCCAACGGCGCGAGGCTACCATTTGAGGGATTACGGCCGAACGCCTCTAAGCTGGAATCCCGCCTTAAATCTCAGCACCACTGCGATGGGAGGCTATGATAGGGTTGGGACCTGGGGCTCGTGTCTCAGCCCGACCCGGTCGAGCCGCAGAAAGAGGTCTCTGCCGTCCGCCGATCAAAGCGGGCGGGAAGCTGCCCGATATTCACCCCATACGGCGATGAGGTGTGAAACCACTAGTAGAAGACTTAGTTCTCGGTCGGGGTGTCGTAAGCAGTAGAGCAGCCACCTCACTGCGAACTGTTGAGACGCAACCCTTGATCATGAGATATGTCCGCACACCAGGCGAACAACATCTCCGTGCCATTACTAGGCTTGTCCCCTGGTTAAATGCACTCCTTCGAGAGGAATGGCAGGTCGCTGACATTTGGTCCACGTGCTTGGCTGATAAGCTAATGGTACGAAGCTACCATCTGAGGGACTACGGCCGAACGCCTCTAAGCCAGAATCCCGCCCTAAATCTCAGCACCGCTGTGATGGGAGGCTACGATATGGTTGGGACATGGGGCTCGCGTCTCAGCCCGGCCCGGTCGAGCCGCAGAAATGCACCTGGCTAAATGCACTCCTGCCTCGCTCTTTACCTGTCTGCTATCAGTCATCCCAATGGACGCAGAAGAGATGCAGTCCAGCGGACATTGCACCTCTGCCCTATTGTGACAACCTCCCAGGTGGCGGGGAATGCTAGGCGTGCCATCACTGCAGATGAGCCGAGAAAATAAAGGGAACAAAGAGATACCTCACTCACATGCATATGCTATGTTTCTGGCAGGACGTGACGATCCTGAGACAGTCACACTGGACTGCCTCTCTTCCGGGATAGTACAAACTAGTACATAGTCCATCATATATCATTGCCAAACCCTATAGACACGAGTGGGGAAGACTCGATAGTCCTGCAAGACAACTTCCCTAAGAGAGACAACTCTGACCAAAAACAACTGCTGCCTTGCAGATAGGCTGGGGACAGCCAAAGGCTAAGGAGGGCATCCCTACAGAAACGCCTGTTGAAATCGGATGCACTGAGCCACAGGCTTAACACAATAAAACAGTGCAACGTATATCGCTGTAAACAGCATACGATGAAGAAGAAGAAGTACCCCATGACTTGCGTGATTCTCCATAACATTTCTTGTTGTCTTCGTCTTGGTCGACCCGTACTACAAGGGCAGACACCCCTGTGCAGGCACCAGCTCTGTGAGCTAGATGTAGGCGGAGAAGGATTTCCTGCTTAGCGGACTAGGCTCAGCAGCTTATTACCTCACTAAGGAAGGTAGTTACCTGATGTGTGAGTCCATCTTAATAGACTCAAACACTAGAGCAAAGTAGACCCGTAGTCAGTTGGGCGCCATCTATGCTGCTCTTAACAAACCATCTAACCATGGTCAGTGTTATGCCATGTCCCAACATTTCTTGTTACACAGTCAAAAGCTTTGCTGTAATCTATGAAGCATGTGTGTAGGTCAACATTTATACTCTCTGCACTTTTCTAAATACTTTGTATAATAATTCATTGCAAAATAATGTGTTAATACATAGCATACACTTCTCTCACTTCACTTAGTCACTCCTTTTCTATCCCTGATGGTTTAGAAGTCTTGTTGTATATACTTGCAATCGGGTGTGCAGATCAGCATGTAATTGGCCTGTTGTGTCTTTGCATGATGGAGGGACCATCTCCTTTTGTCCACTATTGGGAAGAAATTTCATTACCTTTAAAACGTTGCCCGAACTGCGAATAACGGCCTACTCTAATCGATTGTCAAGTGCCAAGTGTTCTTTTACAGGCACAGCATTTAAAGAGGACCTCCAAGTTTATTGTCCATCTCCGATAGGACTGGGTGTGAATCTAACCACCCTTGAGACCAGTGTATGCTTGAAACGTACGGGATTTGAGCCACTCCCCATTTTGCACTTTCATTCATTTCTTGAGATGCTATAGCGAGCTTCCCTCATAAAGTGTTGCAAATATTTATTCATGCTACCAGTTTGGACTATTGTGAAAATTCTACATTCTTTTGGTGGCCCTATTACTGCCACACCCTTATCATTTATAAATATTTTGAAATGAATAAATTCTTTATTAATTATACACAACAGAGTGTCTAATCAGTGGTAGAGCAATCCCTTTTCATGGCTACGGTACAGGTTTCAACTACTGTTACCGGCACGCTCCAGTCGACCCACTATGAATGGGCATGTGGCCTACTATTAGGAAAGGAAAGGCAGCAACGAATGAAACTGGCCACCCCATCTCATAACCAAGCTGTGGCATTGTACAATGAAGTTTCTAACACTTCATCCCCGACAGCAGCATCTACTATGGGACTAACTTTACCTGATTTAAAATTTGCGCTGCACATATTTGTTGAATGCTACCAGTTTTTACTATTATGCAAATTCAACATTCTTTTGGTGGTATGACCCTTAACAAATTGCACTTCTTTGCGTTCGGTTTCGTATGCTCGTTTTATGCCACCAGATGGGCCACCTCCATGAAGTGACACGTCAGTCGCAGGTGCTCAATGATTCCCCCAGTTTGTCTTGTATGTTTCTTTCCTCAGGCCAGGTCTTCTCACGGGAGCCTTGGTGCAGTGGACATGTTTGCAGAGGATGTGTTCTGGAGTCCTATCTGACATATGCATTGTGCAGTCTGTGCTGCTTTCATTTTATGCATGTAAGCATTTAGTCTGCAAATGACCTGTTCTGAGACGGAAAATTGTGGTATACTGTTTCCTATTCAGTCTATTGATTGGGTCCTGTGGGTATTTGTTAACAAATTGCACAAAAGTCTTGCTATATCTTTCTTTTCCTTTGCGATTGCCCGCATTTGTAGTGAGGCCTGTTGATGAGATGTTCTCTTCTTTTATTTATTCATTTCATTCAATGCATGTCGCTCCTTTCGGGACACAGGCCATTGACAACCCTAGAAGTTCAATCTTGAGCTGTCCTTTTTGCCTCTCTCTAGTTGATTTTCAGAGAACGAAGATCATTTTCAGAGTCTCTTCTCCTGGTATGTCTTGGTCTACCTCTATTCCTCTTCCCCTGTGGATCCCATGTCAGGTCACATTTGATGGAGATGGCGGTTTCGTATTTTTTTTGCATGTCTAGAGAAATATATTAATAAAGAACTTGTTGTTATTATTGTATTTATTGGTTGTATGTTAGTTTCTGAGATACAAGAGGATAGTGGTGAAAAATAAGACTAACATATAGACTCACCCGGCGGCAACAAACAAACAAACATTCTTTAAAAAATGTACTAATACTACTATTGATGTTCACCATAATGGCTATGTCTGTCACTTCGACTATAAAGGTAATTATTGTATCTACATAAACAAACTGAATAGATCTACCTCAGAAAAATCTGCTACAGAAACTTAGCTCTCCCATTCTCAATACTGGGTGAATCTTCAAATTCAAGTGAAAAACAGAAGAAATCCTTTCCAAAATCTAAAACAATTTTTTAAATCGCCATTGTTTTCATCTAACCGAACATGACGGAAGAAGGAAATTTCTCTACAATCAAAAGAGTTCAGCCATTTCTATGACATTTACCCGGTAGTTTATATACGAAAAAGTGATGACACTAGAGCTGGTGGCGTGCAACACTAATGGAACGGAGCCAAATCGTCGTAATCTCACGCCGTAGGAGTGGTAAAAGTTAATAACGAAAGTAATGTCAATCAATTAAGATTACTAAAAGAACCAAAACAACATACCGCAATATATATACCACTTGGTCCATTGTAGTTATCAATCCATCCCTGTAAATGACAAAGCACGGTAATAAGAAGTGGAAAGAGAAAAGATGAAAACAGTGTCCACACATTTACATAGAGAACAAGAAAACATCAAGAGATAACTCAGCTCATCCAACAAAACCAATTTCAACTTTCTCTCATCGAATCCCAACTGTACTGGCTGTTTATAATTTGGTACTAATATCAATGAAATATCTAAAAGGGTTTGATAAACTGCTACAAAAGTCAATAAGCAACAACACTAGACAAGAACCAATAAGGCAAGACAAGGACCAACAAGACAAGGACCAACAAAGCAAGACAAGGAACAACAAGACAAGACAAGGACCAACAAGACAAGACAAGGAACAACAAGACAAGACAAGGAACAACAAGACAAGACAAGGAACAACAAGACAAGACAAGGAACAACAAGACAAGACAAGGAACAACAAGACAAGACAAGGAACAACAAGACAAGGAACAACAAGACAAGACAAGGAACAACAAGACAAGACAAGGAACAACAAGACAAGACAAGGAACAACAAGACAAGGAACAACAAGACAAGACAAGGAACAACAAGACAAGACAAGGAACAACAAGATAAGGAACAACAAGACAAGGTCCAACAAAACAAGACAAGGAACAACAAGACAAGACAAGGACAAACAAGGCAAGACAAGGAACAACAAGACAAGACAAGGAACAACAAGACAAGACAAGGAACAACAAGACAAGACAAGGAACAACAAGATAAGGAACAACAAGACAAGGTCCAACAAAACAAGACAAGGAACAACAAGACAAGACAAGGACCAACAAGACAAGACAAGGAACAACAAGACAAGACAAGGAACAACAAGATAAGGAACAACAAGACAAGGTCCAACAAAACAAGACAAGGAACAACAAGACAAGACAAGGAACAACAAGACAAGACAAGGAACAACAAGATAAGGAACAACAAGACAAGGTCCAACAAAACAAGACAAGGACAAACAAGGCAAGACAAGGAACAACAAGACAAGACAAGGAACAACAAGACAAGACAAGGAACAACAAGACAAGACAAGGAACAACAAGAAAAGGAACAACAAGACAAGACAAGGAACAACAAGACAAGACAAGGAACAACAAGACAAGACAAGACAAGGAACAACAAGACAAGACAAGGAACAACAAGACAAGACAAGACAAGGAACAACAAGACAAGACAAGACAAGACAAGGAACAACAAGACAAGACAAGGAACAACAAGACAAGACAAGACAAGGAACAACAAGACAAGACAAGACAAGACAAGGAACAACAAGACAAGACAAGGAACAACAAGACAAGACAAGACAAGGAACAACAAGACAAGACAAGACAAGACAAGGAACAACAAGACAAGACAAGGAACAACAAGACAAGACAAGGAACAACAAGACAAGGACCAACAAGACAAGACAAGGAACAACAAGACAAGACAAGGAACAACAAGACAAGATAAGGAACAAGACAAGACAACGAACAACAAGACAAGACAAGGAACAGCAAGACAAGACAAGGAACAACAAGACAAGACAAGGAACAACAAGACAAGACAAGGAACAACAAGACAAGGACCAACAAGACAAGACAAGGACCAACAAGACAAGATAAGGAACAAGACAAGACAAGGAACAACAATACAAGACAAGGAACAGCAAGACAAGACAAGGAACAACAAGACAAGACAAGGAACAACAAGACAAGACAAGGAACAACAAGACAAGACAAGGACCAACAAGACAAGACAAGGAACAACAAGACAAGGAACAACAAGACAAGATAAGGAACAAGACAAGACAAGGAACAACAAGACAAGACAAGGAACAGCAAGACAAGACAAGGACCAACAAGACAAGGAACAACAAGACAAGATAAGGAACAAGATAAGACAAGGAACAACAAGACAAGACAAGGAACAGCAAGACAAGACAAGGACCAACAAGACAAGGAACAACAAGACAAGACAAGGACCAACAAGACAAGACAAGGAACAACAAGACAAGACAAGGAACAACAAGACAAGACAAGGACCAACAAGACAAGACAAGGAACAACAAGACAAGACAAGGAACAACAAGACAAGGAACAACAAGATAAGGAACAATAAGACAAGACAAGGAACAGCAAGACAAGACAAGGACCAACAAGATAAGGAACAATAAGACAAGACAAGGAACAATAAGACAAGACAAGGACCAACAAGGCAAGACAAGGAACAACAAGACAAGACAAGGAACAACAAGACAAGACAAGGAACAACAAGACAAGGAACAACAAGACAAGACAAGGAACAACAAGACAAGACAAGGAACAACAAGACAAGACAAGGAACAACAAGACAAGACAAGGAACAACAAGACAAGACAAGGAACAACAAGACAAGACAAGGAACAACAAGACAAGACAAGGAACAACAAGACAAGACAAGGAACAACAAGACAAGACAAGGAACAACAAGACAAGACAAGGAACAACAAGACAAGACAAGGAACAACAAGACAAGGAACAACAAGACAAAGAACAACAAGACAAGACAAGGAACAACAAGACAAGACAAGGAACAACAAGACAAGACAAGGAACAACAAGACAAAGAACAACAAGACAAGACAAGGAACAACAAGACAAGACAAGGAACAACAAGACAAGACAAGGAATAACAAGACAAGGAACAACAAGACAAGACAAGTAACAACAAGACCAGACAAGGAACAACAAGACAAGGAACAACAACACAAGACAAGGAACAACAAGACAAGACAAGGACCAACAAAACAAGACAAGGAACAACAAGACAAGACAAAGACCAACAAGACAAGACAAGGAACAACAAGACAAGTAACAACAAGACCAGACAAGGAACAACAAGACAAGGAACAACAACACAAGACAAGGAACAACAAGACAAGACAAGGACCAACAAAACAAGACAAGGAACAACAAGACAAGACAAGGAACAACAAGACAAGACAAGGAACAACAAGACAAGATAAGGAACACGACAAAACAAGGAACAACAAGACAAGACAAGGAACAACAAGACCAAAAAACAAGACAAGACAAGGACCAACAAGACAAGACAAGGAACAACAAGACAAGACAAGGAACAACAAGACAATGACCAACAAGACAAGGAACAACAAGACAAGATAAGGACCAACAAGACAAGACAAGGAACAACAAGACAAGACAAGGAACAACAAGACAAGACAAGGAACAACAAGACCAAAAAACAAGACAAGACAAGGACCAACAAGACAAGACAAGGAACAACAAGACAAGATAAGGAACAAGACAAGACAAGGAACAACAAGACAAGACAAGGAACAACAAGACAAGACAAGGACCAACAAGACAAGACAAGGACCAACAAGACAAGGAACAACAAGACAAGGAACAACAAGACAAGACAAGGAACAACAAGACAAGACAAGGAACAACAAGACAAGACAAGGAACAACAAGACAAGGAACAACAAGACAAGACAAGGAACAACAAGACAAGACAAGGAACAACAAGACAAGACAAGGACCAACAAGACAAGGAACAACAAGACAAGACAAGGACCAACAAGACAAGACAAGGAACAACAAAACAAGACAAGGAACAACAAGACAAGACAAGGAACAACAAGGCAAGACAAGGAACAACAAGACAAGACAAGGAACAACAAGACAAGACAAGGAACAACAAGACAAGACAAGGAACAACAAGACAAGACAAGGAACAACAAGACAAGACAAGGAACAACAAGACAAGACAAGGAACAACAAGACAAAGAACAACAAGACAAGACAAGGAACAACAAGACAAGACAAGGAACAACAAGACAAGACAAGGAACAACAAGACAAAGAACAACAAGACAAGACAAGGAACAACAAGACAAGACAAGGAACAACAAGACAAGACAAGGACCAACAAGACAAGACAAGGAACAACAAGACAAGGAACAACAAGACAAGACAAGGAACAACAAGACAAAGAACAACAAGACAAGACAAGGAACAACAAGACAAGACAAGGAACAACAAGACAAGACAAGGACCAACAAAACAAGACAAGGAACAACAAGACCAAAAAACAAGACAAGACAAGGACCAACAAGACAATGACCAACAAGACAAGGAACAACAAGACAATGACCAACAAGACAAGGAACAACAAGACCAAAAAACAAGACAAGACAAGGAACAACAAGACAAGACAAGGAACAACAAGACAAGACAAGGACCAACAAGACAAGACAAGGAACAACAAGACAAGACAAGGACCAACAAGACAAGGAACAACAAGACAAGGAACAACAAGACAAGACAAGGAACAACAAGACAAGACAAGGAACAACAAGACAAGACAAGGAACAACAAGACAAGGAACAACAAGACAAGACAAGGAACAACAAGACAAGACAAGGAACAACAAGACAAGACAAGGAACAACAAGACAAGACAAGGACCAACAAGACAAGGACCAACAAGACAAGGAACAACAAGACAAGACAAGGACCAACAAGGCAAGACAAGGAACAACAAGACAAGACAAGGAACAACAAGGCAAGACAAGGAACAACAAGACAAGACAAGGAACAACAAGACAAGACAAGGAACAACAAGACAAGACAAGGAACAACAAGACAAGACAAGGAACAACAAGACAAAGAACAACAAGACAAGACAAGGAACAACAAGACAAGACAAGGAACAACAAGACAAGACAAGGAACAACAAGACAAAGAACAACAAGACAAGACAAGGAACAACAAGACAAGACAAGGAACAACAAGACAAGACAAGGAACAACAAGACAAGACAAGGAACAACAAGACAAGACAAGGAACAACAAGACAAGGACCAACAAGACAAGACAAGGAACAACAAGACAAGACAAGGAACAACAAGACAATGACCAACAAGACAAGGACCAACAAGACAAGACAAGGACCAACAAGACAAGACAAGGAACAACAAGACAAGACAAGACAAAAACCAACAAGACAAGACAAGGACCAACAAGACAATGACCAACAAGACAAGACAAGGACCAACAAGACAAGACAAAAACCAACAAGACAAGACAAGGACCAACAAGACAAGGAACAACAAGGCAAGACAAGGAACAACAAGACAAGACAAGGAACAACAAGACAAGGAACAACAAGGCAAGACAAGGAACAACAAGACAAGACAAGGAACAACAAGACAAGACAAGGAACAACAAGACAAGACAAGGACCAACAAGATAAGGAACAACAAGACAAGACAAGGAACAACAAGACAAGACAAGGACCAACAAGACAAGACAAGGAACAACAAGACAAGACAAGGAACAACAAGACAAGACAAGGACCAACAAGATAAGGAACAACAAGACAAGACAAGGAACAACAAGACAAGACAAGGAACAACAAGACAAGACAAGGAACAACAAGACAAGACAAGGAACAACAAGACAAGACAAGGACCAACAAGACAAGACAAGGAACAACAAGACAAGACAAGGAACAACAAGACAAGACAAGGAACAACAAGACAAGACAAGGAACAACAAGACAAGACAAGGACCAACAAGACAAGACAAGGAACAACAAGACAAGACAAGGACCAACAAGACAAGGAACAACAAGACAAGACAAGGAACAACAAGACAAGACAAGACAAGGAACAACAAGACAAGACAAGGAACAACAAGACAAGACAAGGAACAACAAGACAAGACAAGGAACAACAAGACAAGACAATGACCAACAAGACAAGACAAGGAACAACAAGACAAAGAACAACAAGACAAGACAAGGAACAACAAGAAAAGACAAGGACCAACAAGACAAGACAAGGACCAACAAGACAAGACAAGGACCAACAAGACAAGACAAGGAACAACAAGACAATGACCAACAAGACAAGGAACAACAAGACAAGACAAGGAACAACAAGACAAGACAAGGAACAACAAGACAAGACAAGGAACAACAAGACAAGACAAGGATCAACAAAGCAAGACAAGGACCAACAAGACAAGACAAGGAACAACAAGACAAGACAAGGAACAACAAGACAAGACAAGGAACAACAAGACAATGACCAACAAGACAAGGAACAACAAGACAAGACAAGGACCAACAAGACAAGACAAGGACCAACAAGACAAGGAACAACAAGACAAGGAACAACAAGACAAGACAAGGACCAACAAGACAAGACAAAGACCAACAAGACAAGGACCAACAAGACAAGGAACAACAAGACAAGACAAGGAACAACAAGACAAGACAAGGAACAACAAGACAAGACAAGGAACAACAAGACAAGGAACAACAAGACAAGACAAGGAACAACAAGACAAGACAAGGAACAACAAGACAAGACAAGGACCAACAAGACAAGACGAGGAACAACAAGACAAGGAACAACACAACAAGGAATAAGACAAGACAAGGAACAACAAGACAAGACAAGGACCAACAAGATAAGGAACAACAAGACAAGACAAGGAACAACAAGACAAGGACCGACAAGATAAGGAACAACAAGACAAGACAAGGAACAACAAGACAAGGATCAACAAGACAAGACAAGGAACAACAAGACAAGACAAGGAACAACAAGACAAGACAAGGACCAACAAGATAAGGAACAACAAGACAAGACAAGGAACAACAAGACAAGACAAGGAACAACAAGACAAGGAACAACAAGACAAGGAACAACAAGACAAGACAAGGAACAACAAGACAAGACAAGGACCAACAAGATAAGGAACAACAAGACAAGACAAGGAACAACAAGACAAGGACCGACAAGATAAGGAACAACAAGACAAGACAAGGAACAACAAGACAAGGATCAACAAGACAAGACAAGGAACAACAAGACAAGACAAGGAACAACAAGACAAGGATCAACAAGACAAGACAAGGATCAACAAGACAAGACAAGGACCAACAAGACAAGACAAGGAACAACAAGACAAGGACCGACAAGATAAGGAACAACAAGACAAGACAAGGAACAACAAGACAAGGATCAACAAGACAAGACAAGGAACAACAAGACAAGACAAGGAACAACAAGACAAGACAAGGAACAACAAGACAAGGATCAACAAGACAAGACAAGGAACAACAAGACAAGACAAGGAACAACAAGACAAGGACCGACAAGACAAGGAACAACAAGACAAAACAAAAACCAGCAACATAAGACGAGGACCAAAAAGACAGTGACCAACAACCTACAAAACAAGACAATGGCCAACTAGATAATGCCTACTGGGAATGGCTCCTTCCAAGCAGCACCAACAATGGATGGTCTGATTATTGCAATGGGCAAGTCTGCTCCTTCAGTCACAAGTAGATGCTCAGCCAACTGTTTGGTGTAGGTGTAGGTGTTAGGCTTCTCCCCCATCAGCTTTGGGGTGAAGAGTTCCAGAATTTCATCATCCATCCACCTGTGGATAGAGACATCAGAAGTAATTATGGCAATAGCCTGAACATCCATCAACCTGTTAGGATAGTTATCAGGGTTGGAGTTCCAACATCCATAGCTTCAACATCTATCCACCTGTGGATAATCAAGGGTAATAGCTTCAACATCTATCCACATGTAGATAGAGACATCAGGGTAATAGCTTCAATATCCATCCAACCTGTGGATAGATGCCATTATGGTAATAGCTTGGACATTCATCAACCTGTTAGGATAGTAGCTTCAACATCTATCCACATGTGGATAATCAAGGGTAATAGCTTCAATATCTATCCACATGTAGATAGAGACATCAGTGTAATAGCTTCAATATCCATCCAACCTGTCGATAGATGCCATTATGGTAATAGCTTTAATATTCATCCACCTGTGGATAGAGGTCATTATGGTAAAAGCTGCAATATCCATTTCCTGGATTTCTTCCCTCACTTTTTTTTTTTAAAGAACGAAAAATTCACTGCGCAACATTTTACAGTTTTACATTTTATTGAGGTAAATTCTCCCTAGCCTTTAGATGTGACCAGTCTATATAGAAGGCAGCAGATGATTTCTTTTTCTTCTTCGTACGCTGTCAGACGTCAACCTTTATTTTTTCGAAAAAAGCAGCGGTCATCCTGAGGCTGTCGACACTGCCATAGAGCTTGTCTAGTGTTGCCACTGGTGATAGCCACATCTGCTTTCTCTGATCCTCGTATGTCGGGCAGTTTTGCAGCAAATGTTCAGCGGTCATTTTCCCGGTACCACACGAGCATTCGTCAGTGCCACCTATCTTCAATTTGTTGAATAGGTGGTACCTCAGTCTATTGTGGCCAGTGCAAAGTCTGAAGACCACGACCTGCTCTCTTCTGTTCAACTGGTAATAGGCATCGTTGTTTGTGTAGCCAGTATGTTCTGTTTCCCATTTGGTCATGTATCTAGCTCTAATAAGCCTTTTTGACTCTTCGTATGTCACACTAGTATCTGGTTGTGGTAGTCTTGCACCTTCTTTTGCCAGTCTGTCTGCCTCCTCGTTGCATTGGATGTTACAGTGGGATGGAACCCACTGTACCACTACTCTTTCTGGTGCGGACTGCTGGCATAGTTGACAGAGTACTGCTCTTAAATCATTAAGTTCAGTTTTTTTCTGGCTTTTTAGTGCTGTGACTACGGCCAGGGCATCTGTAAACAGGACTATATGGCTTTCATTTCTTTTGCATGTCACCATTTCTTCTACTGCAGCCCTCAGTGCCTCTGCCTCCGCTCTGAAATTGCTTGAGTATTTTCCAGTTGCCACTGATAGTGTTGTTTTTCTGCCATTTGGTAGGCTCAGGAATACCCCTGCCCCTCCGTTCTGTGTTGTGTTTGTTGCAGAGCCGTCGGTGTATGCATGGGTCTAGTCCATGCTTGGGTAGTTTTTCGTTATGTACCTCAGGGTTATGTCTCTTCTTTCTTTTTCAGTCTGGCTGTTTTTGTTTCCAATACCTGGTATATTTTCTACCACCTCTGGAAATATATGCTGCCTCCAGGTAGGTTTTCGTACAGTAGGGATGGGCTTTG
Organism: Ariolimax columbianus; assembly: GCA_036924085.1. NCBI lineage: Eukaryota > Metazoa > Mollusca > Gastropoda > Stylommatophora > Arionidae > Ariolimax > Ariolimax columbianus. Next base: position 83,236,717 of record JAVGWX010000004.1, on the reverse strand, counting down.
GTGTTGTTAGTGTGTTCATAGGGTCTTCGTTCATCTTTGCTTTGGCTATTTCTGCAAAGTTTCTCCGCTTTATTTTCCCATTTACAAAATTTTTTAGTCTCTGATGCATTGGATGGTCAGTCAGTCTTCTGAGTTTCTCTGCTTGCTGCTGGGCTCTGCAGTCTCTTCTGTCGGTCATGGATTGCAGTTTTGTAATCTTTTCAAGTTCTACAATTTGCGCTGACTTCATGCCTCCTGTTATAACTCTCATGGCTTGGTTTTGAAGTTTGCTAATTTTATCGAAGTTCGCCTTTGCTGCTGTTGCCCATGCCGCAATGCCATACTCGAGAACTGGTCTCACTCTTCCAGTGTACAGTTTCTTTAGTATACTTTTGTCTGCTCCCCAGCTTGTGCCAGCAAGTTTCCTCATGATTGCCATTCTTTCTCTGGATCTCATTCGGTTTCTCTCGATCTGACTTTTCCATGTCATGCGTCGATCAAATGTGACTCCCAGGTAGTTTGGGTTGTCGTTTGGCCGCAGGTATTTGCCGTTAGGACTTATTTTGGTGTTTTGGGGTTTGTTTGAAAGCAAAAATATCGTACATGTTGTTTTTTCCTCATTTATTTTGACCAGCCATGAGTTCGCCTACTCTTCCAGCGATGTTAGGGCCTGCTGCATCCGATTGCTTGCTATGGTGAGATTCTTTTTCAGAGGTCCACATAGCCAGATCGTCTGCAAACATTAAGCTGTGGACTCTTCTTGGTATATTCTCTGTTATGTTATTTATATACACCAGGAAGAGTGTGGGTGACAGTACTCCCCCTTGGGGTACTCCCTGCTCAAGTGTCACCTTTTTGCTCATATGCCCTTGTACTTGAACTCTGGCTGTTCTGTTTTTTAGGTAGTGGCTGATCCATTTGTACATTTTCCCACAAACTTCACTTCTTCGAAGCTTGACTTTAAGTCCCTCTTTCCAGACTTTGTCAAATGCCTTTTCTAGATCCACCCAAACCGCTACTGTGTATTTTTGCTCCTGGTAGGCATCTTCTATTTCCTGGGCTATGAGGGTGATCTGATCCTCAGTGGATCTGTGCTGTCTAAAGCCTGCTTGCTGTGGAATTAGTATGTGTTTTTCTTCCAGATGCCACATTAGTCTGGTGTTTATCATACGTACCATCAGTTTGCCTACACAGCTCAGTAGACTGATAGGCCTGTATCCATTTGGATCTGTTCTATCTTTTCCTTTCTTTGGTACTGGTACAAGTACTACATCTTATCATGCCTGAGGTACAATACCCCTTTTCCAGCTTTGGTTCAGGACTGATAATAACTTTCTCTTTGCTGTTTGGCCCAGCCCCATTAGCATTTCGTTTTTTACCCCATCTTTTCCGGGTGATTTCTTTTTCTTTAAAGTTCTCATGGCCTCTTCCATTTAGCAGATGATTTAAAGTCACAGTTTTCATTCTCCTAGATGAATTACAACCTAAAACTGACTTTTTATCTATCCAGAGCATCCAGGTTTTAGAGCACCACAGACTCAGTCCATGCTCTTTTTCCTGTTCGCAGGTTCCCACCACAATATAGCGAGGAGTTGGAAATTTCATCAGAGAAGGCCAAGAGCTAGACTAATTTCATAAGAGCAGGCTGCAGGAGCTGAATATTCAACTTGAGAGGGCAGAGCTTAACTTATTCCAGAGAAGGCCAGGAGCTAGACACATTCCATCAGAGAAGGCCAGGAGCTGAACATTCCATCAGAGAAGGTCAGGAGTTGAACTCATTCAATCAGAGAAGGCTGCATGAGCTGGACATCCATCAGAGAAGGCCAGTAGCTGGACATCAGAGAAAGCCAGAAGTTGGGACTCATTCCATTGATGAAAGAAAAGGGGGTGGACATTCCATCAGAGAAGGCCAGTAGCAGATATTCCATCAGAGGAAGCCAAAAGCTAGACTCATTCCATTGATGAAAGAGAAGAAACTGGACATTCCATCAGAGAAGGCTGCAGGAGCTGGACATTCCATCAGAGAAAGCTAGGAGCAGAAAAGGCTGAGAACTGCATTCAACGTGAGAGAGCCAGGAATTATTTATTCCATAAAAGAAGGCCAGGAGCCAGACATTCCATAAGAGAAGGCCAGGAGCTGTACATTCAACTTGAGAGCGCCAGGAGCTGATACTAAAACAACAAAAGGACAACAAAAACATCAAATTCAATAAAAATGGCAACAACTAAAACATCAAATTCAATACAAGAGCTGACACTAAAACATCCAATTCAATTCAAAAGAGCGGACACTAAAACATCAAATTCAACAAAAGGGCAACAACTAAAACCTCAAATTCAATAAAAGGGCATCAACTAGAACCTCAAATTCAATATAAAAAAGACAATAACTAAAACATCAAATTCAATACAAGAGCTGACACTAAAACGTCAAATTATCAAATTCAATCAAAGGGCAAAAACTAAAACAGCAAATTCAATTAAAGAGTTGACACAAAAACATCAAATTCAATAAAAGAGCTGACACAAAAACATCAAATTCAATAAATGGGCAACAACTAAAACCTCAAATTCAATATTAAAAAAGGCAATAACTAAAACATCAAATTCAATATAAGAGCTGACACTAAAATATCAAATTCAATCAAAGGGGAAAAACTAAAACATCAAATTCAATTAAAGAGCTGACATGAAAACATCAATTTCAATAAAAAGAGCTGACACAAAAACATCAAATTCAATAAAAGAGCTGACACTAAACATCAAATTCAATAAAAGGGCAACAATTAAAATATTAAATTCATTAAAAGAGCTGACACTAAAACATCACATTCAATAAAACCTCAACAACTAAAACATAAAATTCAATAAAAGGGCAACAATTAAAATATTAAATTAATTAAAATAGCTGACACTAAAACATCAAATTCAAGAAAGGAGTAACAACTAAAACATCAAATTCACTGTTAACTTACTCTAAAACATCAATAATCTTCTGTGGATCCACAGCTGGGGGATACACAGTTTCTTCAATGTACGGCCGATCACAGTTAGCGAACGCAGTGGACACGTGCACAAGGGCCTGGATGGAGAACAGATATTTGTATAGATCTGAAATATGGTGGATGGCCATCCTCAGTATTAAGAGATAACATTTGATTCTTAATAGGCTCACAACATTGGAGATTGGAGTTTAGTGTCCAACCCCACTTTGTCGGACAGGGTGCCTTCAACTGGATATTGACTAACAAATTCCTAGTATTTTATAGACTTCATCCTATGTCCCCTATTGAGGTAGCACAGGATTTTAAAAAAAATTATTGTGTTTGCCTTATTTCTCTATTACCCAAGGCGGTGGTGCGTTGCACCATGTTTTTATTTTGCGCCTGTCAGCCCGTTGTATCCGACATCGGCGTGCATTTTATATAAGGGTCTGCTTCCTCCATTTTCTAAGGGTTTGCTTCCCAGGGGTAACGGCCGGTGCTGTGATTGGGGAGCGAACCACGAACCCAGCACCTTTAGATTGTGAGCCGTGCCATTTAACTACTAGCCCACGCCATCCCTGTAGCACAGAGTAAGACAGATATATTATGCAAACTATAAGAACAGATAGAACTTCAAATAAACGCCTGAAAGACAAAAGTCATAAGTTTTACAAACAAAGTGGCTGATATAAACTTGAAAACTATAACAGACGGTTTCACCTATTTAGGAAGTAAAATGGCACAAGATGGAGAAACAACAAAATAAATGTCCAAATTGTTTGGCCTAATGTGATTTTAACCAACTAATACAAATTTGGAAATCAAAATCATTGAGCAAACGCACAATAACAATGATAACCTATGGAAATAAAGGCTGGAAAATGACAAAGACACTAGAAAATAAAAATGAGTCCTTTTGAAAATAAATGTCTTTGAGAACTATTGAACTTTGGCTGGGAAGAAATCAAGGCCAACATCCTAATTGGAGAAATCACCAACCAGCAACATGTTTCTACCATCTTAAGGAAAAGAAAACAGTGGACCTTTGTCAGAAATGTTTAGAATGAACAGCAACAAGCTCCCATTACAGGCAGTTGTGTGAGTTCCAAATGGCAACAGAAAGAGAATAACACAACAGAGAGTCTTCACAGAATGATCATCAGAGAGGGCTCAGCTATGGGTCTTAACAAGATACAAAAAAGTTATTGCCCATCGCGAAGCCATGGTGGCCACAAATCAGACAGGTTTGTCTTGATAATGTGATGTGCGCTGTATTTGGATTTTACAAATGGATTATATTGGAGACCCATTTCTGAAAGCCTGTCCTTTTTTTGGTTTTTGTTTTTTTTTGTTCTCCATGTTTCAGGGCTTATACAATAGAACCCACTTTATGCTGCAGTGTACTATTTTAATTTTTGTGCTGAACTCAAAATTCTTTTTTATTTAAATGCAATGAACGATCCTCCTCCTTTTTGTATTCTTAACTTATCTTTATACTGGTTTAGAAGACTGCAGAGTCTGTGTACAATCAGTTTCATTTACATTTCATTGCTCTAAAAGCTATGCACAGCCAATCTATTCTTAAATGCATTAACTGTCACTGCCTCCACTACTTCCTGTTGCAATGCATTCCAAGCATTCTTTGACTAAAAAAATACTTCCTAATATCTAATCTCGACCTTTCTTTAGTTAATTTATAGTCATGCCCTCTTGTTCTTATAGGTGGTTGTATTTAGAAAACCTTGTTATCCTTTCCTGTGATTATCTTATAAACCTGTATTAAGTCACCTCAAATTTTTCTCTTTTCTAGACACTGTAGGCAAGTTTTTCTGAGTCTTTCCTCATAACTGTAATTCTGGAATCCCACTATAGCTTTGTTGCTCTTCTTTGTATCCTTTCCAGCGTGTTTATATCTTCTCTACGATAACGACTCCACACCTGTACACAGTACTCCAATATAGGTCTAATTAATGCTTTATACAGTTTGACTATCACTTCCTTGCTCCAATGTTTAATATTTCTTTTCATCATACCTAACATTGAATTTACCTTTTTCCCCTGCTACCTGGACTTGCTCACTCACTTTACCTGTATGATCTATTATAACCACTAGGTCCCTTTCCTTCTCTATCATCTAATATTGGTCTCGTGCATTCTGTAATTATATTCCATATTGGATTTACCCATGTGGATGACTGTACATTTGCCAGCTAACAGATCATTCTCAAATTTTTTCTAACAATCTTATTTTGATATCTTTATTTGTACCTCCTACTTTGTCTTCTTCTTCTTCAGCGTTTGTTCTCCAACTACCAAGCCCTGAACAGGGCTTTGCAAGTAGCAATATGTCGTTCGGAGAACAGAATGCACTGTGTCACGACGTTACAGCTTGGCTGCGATACTTGCACCTTTCGGTGCAACACATCTGTCTTCAGCAGCCTACTTTGTCTATATTGCTAACAAATATATGGATGATTTCCCATCTTGTAGGAGTGTGTCTCCCAACATATTCAACTATTCATAACTGCATTTTTTATCTTTATATTTTTTTCACAACAAAAATTAAAAAGACCTACTGACCTCCAAATGCTCAAACTTCCGACACAAGACCAACATCTTGCGGACAGCAACAACATTCATTTCCACGGCAACTCTGAGTGGCTCGTCAAAGCGGATTGTTGCAGCACTGTGAAACACGATATGGATTTTCTGTGTAAGCATCTGGCAATCCGCTTCTGACAATCCAAGATTTGGAAGCAGCATATCTCCGCATACTGGCCGTAACTGGCTGGCAAAATGTGGCCGTTCTTTGCGTAGTCTGTCAAAGAGCTGTGAACAAGAGTCATACAACGGCATGGTTCAGTTAAGACTGTGGCAGAAGTGAATGAGATCGTAACGGTCAGAGACAAAGAGCTGTTTACTTGCATGACTCTATTCCGCCTCCAAGTGGCGGCCCTAGAAACAGACTGCATCCGTGCAGCTTGGCTGAGTGAATAGAGATCAAAGGTGGAAGGCAAACCCGGTCTCATAGGGAGGAAGACTAACGTCTGGTTTGGCAAAACATTCTGATCCGACATGTTAGTCAGGGTCAAGCTAAACATACTGATCGGACATGTTAGTCAGGGTCAGGCAAAATATACTGATCGAACACCGGGTTTCCTCGCAGCCCTCCCAGGAAATTGACTGTTTCATGGCAGCCTGGCTCGAGGGGTGAGGGATCAACATGATCCCCGTAGTAGTGAGAGACACGCCAATGAAGTCACGCATAGCACAGCCGACTGGAAGACCGCGGTCCACCTTCATCAAGATGTGAGGAAAGCTACTGCAACCCGCCAATTAACGTCCTTTTCAGGGGGCACAAAAGAGTGAGCCTACTCATTGTGGGCATTTGAAACAACAATCGCATTGATAAAGCTGCTGAAACATTTTCCAGTCACACAACTCATGTCTGGGAAAACCCCAAATTTTTAGCAAAGACCAAAGCCATTATCTACAATGTTATCAGTACGCTTCTATATGGTAGTAAAACAGGGAGCATACGCTAAACAAGAGCACATGCTCAACACCTTTCACCTACAGCCCTAAGATCCATCTTTGGCGTCTCATAGTGAGATAAGGTAAGAACAAACGCAGAGATGTATTCTCACACCATATCCCAAGTTTGTACATTATTCTTAAGCAGCAAAGACTGAGATGGCTTGGTCATGTTCATCACATGGAAGATGGCCGCATCCCCAAAGATAATCTCCATGGGCAGCTGGCGCGTGGTAGAAGAAAAGTTGTTCGACCACAGCTGAGGTTTAAAGACGAGTGTCAGCGGGACATGGAGACACTAGATATGGATCTGACATCTTTGGAAGACATAGCTGCAGACCAATCAAAATGGAGATTCAACCTAAAGAGCCATCTCAGACAGGGTGAAAATAAGCTCATGCAACACAGAGTAGTAAAAAGACAACACTGCCAGGAAAAGGTAAACCAAAACTCAGTAGAGAGATGCTACTTGCAACATCCTAGTCAGCCATGGCTGAAAGAGGCTACTTATACAGTGCCCGTATCATTTTATGTCAATCTCTCTATTCTGTGCAGGCACACATTAATTTTCTTCTTCTTGTTCGTTCGTTCATAATCTCCCGCTACCAACCCATAAAAGTAGCAGGATGTTGTGCAAAGAACGGCATGTGTTGTGTCGTAGTTTACAGCTTGCAATATTTGCACCTTTCAACCCAACACATCCGACTTCAGCAGACATTTTTTAGTACCAGGTTAGCCGTCCCTCCTCCTTAGCCAGTCTGCTCTGTTGCAGTCTGTTATCCAGGATCGCCACGTCAAGGTATAAAAGGGTCTTGGCAGCTATGGTTCGCCAGCCCTGATGCTTGCAGTCAGCTATGGGTCGCTGACCGCTGCAGCTTATGCATTGCTCATCATCTTCACACACATTATCGAAAGTATGTACCTTTTTATTGTTGTCCACATTTCATAGCTATACAATATAACAGACTTTTAGTCAGAGATGAAGATTTGTATTTTTCTGTTCAACATCTCATTCAATTTCTATAAGTCCCCCCAAAGCAATGAAAGCTTCTCTCATATTTTGTATTCCTATTTTGATATCTTTATCTGTAGCTCCAACATTATCTATATTGTTACCAAGATATATCAAAGGATTCCACATCTTGTAGGAAAGTATCTCCTAAAACAATCTGATTCATTGCATTTATTCTCATAATCTTTGCATTTTTTATCAGTGTATTCTCAGTCTCAAATTCTCTAACCTACCATCAAGTATACTTATTTTATTTCACATTTGATAGCTGTTATGGGACAGAAGTGTGAGTTATCTGCTAAGTCCAGATCATCAAGTTGTTTAAGGTTAAACATTACTGTAATATATAGTGACATATCTGTATAGTACTGTACAGAAATCGTTTCGCTTAGTCATTCCTCTTCTTGCTGTTAGTTGTCCATCGCAAGCAATGATGGCGACATCAGCAGACGGTTTTGTCTTGATGATGTAACTTACACTATATTTGGATTACAGTGTGGAAGAAACTGCGCTGGTCATCTACCTCACTCTCTTGTCCCGAGCTACCTTGAACCAGTGACAAGACATAAGTCAAGACGACTAGAGGCAACTAAGGATGCAGGCACTCTGGTTTCACCTCCCGTGAGACCAGGGGTCACGTTAAAAATTGCTGGATTCAATCACTCACCGCTTCTGTTCATCATTTTGAGACCCTATTTCTTCTTGCTACTTAATGACTGTCCCTCATAATACAGAGAATTCACTACACACGTCACAGTCTACATCTGTAAATCATCAAAGCCCATCACTCCTCTCAGTGCATATGCCATTGTACCCATCTTGTCAGCATACACAGTCCTGCGCTACTATTTCTGTTTCTCTCCTCTCCAGGTGTAACTATTTTACCGTAGTTCTCTCTCCTTTTCTTTCTTTGTGTATTTTTAGTTCTACCTCTCTTTCTATTCTCTTGAGGACTTCATATGAGAGCTTGCCTGGCTACATTTGATGGTATCTTCCTCAGTTTATGTCCTATCTAGCCCCATTTTCTGCTCTTAATTTGTTATTCCAGTAGCTGTTGTTGGCTATTTCCCACAGGCCTTCATTTCTCACTGTGTCCTTCTACTTTAGATCTATTATTCTTCATAGACACCTGTTAACAAAAGACTGGAACCTGTGTTGTTGTATCGCCTTGGCCATTCTCCATGTTTCAGCTCCATACAACTGCACCAACTTGAAAGTGGATAAATGTCCAGGTCAAAATGGTATTCATCCAAAATTGCTATTTAAAATTATAGACCAACTAGCAAAACAATTGGCTATATTATATTCTCAATCATTTGCAAAAGGGATTGTTCCACGGGACTGGAAAGATGCAAGAGTGAGCCCCTTATTAAAAAAGGGCAAAAAATCAGATCCAGTAAATTATAGACCAGTGAGTTTAATGAGTATAGTCTGTAAATTGTTAGAATCAATAATCAAAGAAAACATTGTCATGAATCTAGACAGGTTTAATCTAATCTGAAATAATCAGCATGGGTTTACTAGAGGGAGGTCATCTATTAGAATTCATGGAGGAGGTAACTAAAATGATTGATAAAGGGCAGCCAGTGGATGTTATTTATCTAGATTTTACAAAGATTATTTCGAAAGTTAAAATCACATCGAATAGGTGGGGAAGTTACCAAATGAATTGAAAATTGGTAAACGGGATGAAGGCAGAAGGAGTCCTCTGAGTGGTGGGAAGTGAAAAGTAGAGTGCCACAGGGCTCGGTTTTGAGACCAATTTTGTTCTTGATATATATAAATGGTTTAGGACATTGATATGGGATCCATGATTGCAAAATTTGCTGATGACACAAAGCTATGCAGTAGTGTCTCATATAACGTGGATATATTGAGGTCGGATTAAGATCAAATTCAAGAATGGTCTGTAAGTTGGCAAATGGAGTTTAATGTAAATAAATGTACAGTCATCCACACTGATAGATCCAATATTGAATATAATTACAGAATGGGTGAGAACAATGTAAGAAAGATGGAAAAGAAAAAGGACCTAGGGATTATAATAGATTATAAAGGTAAGGTGAGTGAGCAAGTCCAGGTAGCAGTGAAAAAGGCAAATGCAATGTTAGGTACCGTATGATAAAAAGAAATATTAAACATAGGAGCAAGGAAGTGATAGTCAAACTGTATAAAGCATTAGTTAAATCTAGATTGGAGTATTGTGTCCAGGCATGGAGTCCTTATTGTAGAGGAGATATAAACATGCTGAAAAGGATACAAAAAAGAGTGACAAAGCTGATAGTGGGATGATTCCAGAATTATAATGAGGAAAGACTCAGAAAAACCGGCCTAGTGTCTAGAAGAGAGAAGAATTTGAGGTGACAATACAGGTTTATAAAATAATCAAAGGAGCGTATAAATTAATTTTTAAAAATACAACCACCTACAAGAACAAGAGGGCATAGCTACAAATTAACTTAAGAAAGGTCCAGATTAGATACACGGAAATATTTTTTTAGTCAGAGAGTGGTGAATGCGTGGAATGCATTGTCACAAGAAGTAGTGGAGGCAGGGACAATTAATGCATTTAAGAATAGATTGGATGCGGATAGCTTTTAGAGCAAGGTAATGTAAGTGAAACTGGTTGTATACAGACCCTGCAGAGTCTTCTAAACCAGTATAAAGACGTTAAGTTAAGTTAAATATTCTAACTTTTTTTTAATCCTGATTTTTCTGGATCTCCAAATGTTCTTTAGTGCCAGGAATGACATTCTTGCCTTTCCATTCCTGGTGTTTACACTTGCATCTGTACAACCCGGCAAGCCCATTATGCTTCCCAAATAGGTAAAGGCATCTACCTCCTCCAGCGGTTCTCCAAAATATGTCTGTAGGATCTACAAGTCAGGGTTTGTCTGTATATTTACAGAAAAAAATTCCCCCCACCAAAAAATTAATGCAAAGAATCTTCAGTACATTGAAGCGAAATGAGTGCTGATAGGTTTCTAAGTGGGGCAGCCTCCAGCTGTATAACCTGTCTCATTTAGCTGAAAACCTGGAGTGATAAACTGATATGACTGTATCGTTGGTTGATACAGAAACTGATAAATCTCTAACCACACACAACATCTAGGAGCATGATTGAATGAGTTCAAAGTACAAAAGTTACTTTTAATTCTGTTCGCCCATTCCCTCCTAGTTTATCTATTCCCCAACGTACTTTGTTTTTATTTTGTGGCTGTCGGCCCAGTGCATCCGACTTCGGCATGCATTTTATGTAAGAGTCTGCTTTCTTCTGCATTTTCTAAGAGGATAAGGAGCGAATCCAGCACCTTTGGGTTGGGACCCGTGTCACTTAACCACTAGCCCACGCCATCCCTGTATGCCCATTATGAATCATTCCAGAGTGAATGAGCCTAACTGCAGCCAGTGACACACAGCTGGCTGCTTGCATCAGGGTCAGCAAACTATAGCTGACCAAGACCCTATTCTGCCTCCCCATGGTGGCCCTGGAAACTAGTCACTAGTGTAGTCTGGCCAAGGAATAGGGATCGCAATGGAAAGGCAAACCCAGTACTAAAAAATCCAGATGAAGTCGGATGTGTCAGGTTGAAAAGCACAGATATCGCAGCCTCGTTGTAAACTACGACACAATGTCTTTTTCAGCACGAATGCCGAAGAAAAAGGATATAGGGACATGTAGGGATTTTAATCAATGGCAGCCTGATGTGTAATATTGACACTGGAAGAAAGTTGATTGTTTTGAGATGTTTTTGGATATGGCATTGATTGATGGTTCTTCTTCTTGTGATCACAAACCTTGGCGTTTACTGTGTCAGATGAGGTCACATCGTCGCTGCCAAGGCTCGAATGTGTTGGACCGAAAGGTGCAAATATCAGTCAAGCTGTAAACTAGCTACACAACGTATTCCATTCTCCGGACTACATCCTGCTACTTGCAAAGCCCTGTTCAGGGCTTGGTAGTGGGAGATTTAGAACTGATGCAGAAGAAGAAGAAGTTCACGTCATGAATTTGACTGATATTTTGGAGCTCCTCTTTCGTCCCATACAATTTTACGTTTAGTGTTGAATTGATTGGGTCAGTGTTTCTTCCTTACTGGTCGTACAGGGGACAGTCCTGTAAAATATGCTCAGCAGTTTGTTTGATTAGTCCACATGAGCTCAGTGGTGAAGCAGACAGTCGAAGCTTGAACATGTTTCTCGTCCGTCTGTTGTTCCCTGTCCTTAGGCAAAGATTGGTAATCTGTCCCTGCTGATCAATGATGTGATAGTCCGCATTGGCTTGCTTCTGTTCTCTTCTGACAGCCTGGATATGCTTCTGTTATCTTCTAACAGCCTGGATATGCTTCTGTTATCTTCTGACAGCCTGGATAGATATCTTTTTATCAATGTCATTTTAATATTTTTCTTGCTCACAACCCCCCCCCCCCCCCCCCCCCCCCAAGCCTGCCTGCTTGCTCCTTCCACCGGTACTCTACAATTAGGGATATAGCCACTGGAGTGAGGTTCACTTTCTGGCAACTACCTCGCTTAGTTCATTTCTCAGGTGCATGATTTTGCCACCATTGAGAGCTTGCAGTACAGATAACCCATCTGTGAAGATGTCTGCCTGGTGGCTGCCAGAATTGATATTTTCTTCTTCTGTGATCATTGCTCAAGTACTGGGACCCCAGATTCTTCAATTTTATTCTTGACGCTCACCTTATTTCTCTATTCCCTTAGGCGGTGTGTATTGCACTATGCTTTTTATTTTGTGCATGTCGGCCCAGTGCATCCGACTTCGGCATGCATTTTTGTAATCTGTCTGCTCCCTTCTGCATTTTCTAAGTGTTTGCTTCCCCGGAGTAAACCGTGTCACTTTGGGTTGTGAGCCGTGTCACTTAACCACTAGCCCACGCCGTCCCCATGATTCTACAATAAAGTCAGCTGTCTTTTTTCAAAGTCTTATTACTGCCATACAGTTTCTCCTGGAGGCGAGTGGGCATGGGCCACGTCCTTCTCCTCTGATCTGTGTACTGGGGACAGTAGTGAAGTATTTGAGCTGCTGTCATGTTTACCAGACCGCAGTAACATAGGCGGTGATACTTATTCTGAATTTGGTGAAGTACAGGTGGTGTCTCATTCTGTTGTGGCCAGTTGAAAGATGAAGTATGATAGCCTGATCTTTTCTGGACAGTTGTCAGTATACATCATCTGCATGGTGTTTGGGGTGGTCTTCCTGCCACTTTGCCTTGCATTGCCCTTTTAATATGTCTTTTGCTACTTCACATAGCGCAGTGGTTAGTGAGCTGGATTCGCATCTGTGTGGTCCTGGGTTCATTCCACAGTTGAGGCGGAAATGTTTTTTCAGACCGCAACGGCTCCCGGGTCGACCCAGCCTTAAATGGGTACTGGTTCAGTCCGGGAAGTAAAAACGGCAAGGGAGAGGAGATGGCTACCGCCTTCATATAGCCGAGCCTTTGAAATGTGAGATCGCTAACATCTCACACCCCTACGGCAGTAATGCTATGGGTTACTTTACTTTACTTCGTAGTTGACAAGATATTCTTTATGTATTAGTTCCACTCCCTCTTTGGCTAGACTGAGGGCCTCCTCTTGGCCTATGGACAGAGTCATCTTATCCCTTTTTATTTGCCTGATCAGCACTCCTACCCCGTCTCGGGTGGCACTTATAGCGGAGGCATCTGTATGGGAATGTGTTCACCTGAATGCTGGGTAATTAACATTTACGTACTCTTGTGTAATGTCTTCTTTTTCATTAGGAAGACTAATGTCTAGTCAGGCAAAACATACTGATCAGACAAGTTAGTGAGGGTCAGGCAAAGTTAACTGGCCAAGACCTCCATTTTGACTTCCTCGGCCCTCTCTGGAAACAGGCTGTTCCCATGGCAGCCTGGCAAACAAGGTGCCGGATCGACGTGATTCCCATAGTAGTGACACGCATATGATGCCAAGCATTGCACAACCGCCTGGAGGACCCCGGCCCACCTTCGTCAGCACACCTGGAGTGCGAGGAAAGCTACTGCAACCCGCCACTTAATGTCCTTTTCAGGGAGCAGACAGGAGTAAACCTACACATAGTGGGCATTCACAACAACGTCTTCTCTCCAGGTCTGCAGTCCTTTTTCTTCAACCTCCTCCTTTGTTTTATTTCAGATCTGGGAATATGCATATGTGTGTGTTAGTGTGTGTGTGAGAGAGAGAAGGGAGAGAGAGGAGAGAAGAGGGAGAGGAGGAGAGAGAGAGAGGAATTGCTAAGAAACACCTGAACCACTCAATGCACCAAGAATAAACAGCAAAGAAAAGGACAGATACGCGAAGTAACTTCACAACAAACTCACTGGAACTAACACTCAAGGACTCAGTGATGTCACAAACAAAACCAAGAACTGTTATTATAAATCATGTTTGCAGCTAGTTCAAGTGATTGAAGCTCAGTTGTATAGTCATCATTGATTGATCAACTGAAACACAGGGCCACCACAAAAGCTAACCTTTTGACAGGAAGCCAATATCTAAGTATTTACAGCAACAGTTTCAAAGCAATGGTTTTCAATGATGAAATTGCTAGTCCCATGCAGAATCCTCTTTAGTCAACACTTACAACATGCTTGGAAGGTACAGTTATCCTATTATTTTCAACCTGGGCTATATAGGATGTTCAACGTATATCTTTGTTTGTTATTTATGACACTTTCTCTCGGACTACATTACGTGTCACTTTCTAACTCTGTAATAGTTGTGAAGTGTCTCTTAACCTTTGAGCTACTGTTGATCGCTGATAACATTTGTACATGGAAAGATAACAGCAGGCTGATAACTCATATCGCAGACTCATGTCCTCGGGACATATATAGGTCTTGGGTTGTATAGCACACTAGAAGAGAACTGTGACAGATTCAAATAAGCTATAGGGGCTGGCCAATAGCAGATGATGCAGTCGAGGATGATGTGTTAGTGACTTCATTGTACAAGGACTCTGTTTTTTTTAATGAAGTAGAGTGGCCAGTTCACTTCCACGCTGCCTTTCTGTCCATAACAGTGAGCCAGATACCCATATAGCTGGGTCATCTGAAGTGTGGTCGTAAAGGGGATTGAACTCGACACCTTTTGCTGTGAGAAGTGAGAGTTCTACTACTCAGGCGAATGTACCGGCTAACCGAATCATGGCCATCAGTCGTGTCCATTCAGATTGAGAATTGAGTGATTCTGTAGTTTCTGTTGCGCCTCCACATTATCGCCGCCTTTAGCACATCTTTACTTGGAGAGTGGGCTCATCCCTGCTTCCTGAGGAGAAAAGGACTGCCTCCAGTTAGTCATCTTCTTCTTCTTTTGTCCTACTGCTCTTGCTATGAGGCATCACAGAGAGGCGGGTTGTGTAGATTTTTTTGTTATCGTCACGTGGATGGCTTGTGCTGTCATTAGGTGTAACTGCATGAGTGTGTCAGATACACCCTTGACCCACGGACGTCAAGGCCGGCCCCTTGTATGTGGACCAGACTTTCATATGATATGCTCTCACAGCAGGCTGGTCATAATGCATTCTGCCTAAATGACCTAACTACTTGATTTGTGAATCTCACAGCACTAAATCTTACTCTTATGTGTTTCTAAAAGGACCAAGATTGACATTGACAACATAATGTAGGAATAAACAGAGCATTTATAAGCCTCCTTTGTTGAAAAAGCAGTCTTGAGTGTAATTTGATAGCGGGAAGTGTTCGCCTTCTGAATTCTATGTGCGTTCTCTCTGTCCAGTCTGCCACCATCAGTGAACATACTACCTAGGTATTTGAACTCCCTTACTTGCTTGATACTTTTATCACTGCTGTAGACAACTTCTATACATGTTTTACGCGATATCATCATCATGTGCTGCAAGCTCTCAAGGATAGCAAATTCCCACACCTAAGGAATGAACTAAGTAAGGCAGCTGTCAGAATGTCAAGAAGTGGACTATACTTCAGTGGATACCATCCCATTCTGGCATTTCAGGGAACAAGAAGGCAGATAGGTTTGTAAAAAGGGGATGAGATTGTGAAGAAGAAGGCATTGAAATCACGTAGGTTGATAAAAAGAGAGCTATCTAGGATGTCTTCGAGTCAAAATGTTATAGAAAGATCCTCAAAATACCCTGAACAGAGAAAAAAACCAAATGTAGACATTTGGCAAGAGTTGAGCATAGAGGCGAACTGGTTTTTCAATTCCATTTTGGCTAGAAAATGTAAATACTTTGGTCACATCAAGAGACACAACGGTCTTCAGAGAACGGTGATGGAAGGTATGGTGCCAGGCAAAAGAGGAAGGGGTAGACCAAGAAGACGATGGCACCAAGATATCCAGGAATGCCTGGGTATGACTGGCGGAGGCTGGAGTTTTGGCATGATGATGATCTAGGATGTACTGCGTGACCGGCAGACCTTCCACCCGTGCAACCAGAGCCACATCCTCAGGATCCACTGCCATTACATGATTTCCAACAGTGAAATAGTTCGATGTACTAAACTTGCAGGCATTGCCTCAACAATTGATCGCCGTTGCCTCTCCATCTTCGGTCACGTTGTTCGTCATTCCCGAAAAGTCCCAGCCTATAAGATGCTCCGGCAGGATGTGGGAATGAGGGGCGAGAATAAAAGACTGTGCTCAGCCTGGAAACGTCCTTGAGGCCACCCTCACAACACCTAGCTGAAACAGACGACCACCTCCCTAACAGTTATGCAAGCCGCCTGGGACTCGGCCATCAGACGTGGTCACGGACATGGCCATTCAACGTGAAGGACACTGGTCGCCTAAGCGTACTATTGTATTGTATCTAGGATGTCAGAAGAGAACAGAACCAACCAAATGACGACTATCACACCCTCAACCAGCAAGGACAGGTCACTTTCTTCACCTCAGGACAGTACACAACAGACATGTGTACAAGCTTCAACTGTCTACTTCACCACTGTGTACATTTGATCAGATCGTCCTGTGTACAGCCAATCGAGGAAGAAACAATTCAACAATAGGGCCTTTTAAGACCTCTTGGCAACTGTCAAAAGAAGGAAACTCGCTTGGTACGGTCACATATCGAGGTCAAATGGTCTTGCAAATATGATCCTGTAGAGGAAGGTGCAAGGCAGACGACGAAGAGGCCGTCCCAAAAAGAGATGGGAGAACAACATAAAAAAATGGACAAATCTCTAAAAAGATGTGCAGGGAGCGACCGCTGACAGGGAGGGATGGCGTGGGGGTTGTGAGGATGTCTTCATGTGTGCCCCAACGATCTCACTGGTTAAGGGATGACCTAACCTGACTAGATATTATGAAATATTTTTTAGTCAGAGAGTGGTAAATGCTTGGAATGCATTGCCATGGGAAATTGTGGAGGCTGGATCAATTAATGTATTCAAAAACAAATTGGATGTGCATAGTTTTCAGATGAAGTGAAGTAAAAGAAACTGGTTGTATACAGACTTTGCAGAGTCTTCTTCTTCGTCCTCTATCTCAATCAAGTAGCAGAATGTAGTCCAGAGAATGGAATGATTTGTGTCATGGTTTACAGCTTAACTACGATATTTGAACCTTTTGGTCCAACACATCCCTCTTCGGTCCCTTCTACTTAGCCAGTCTGCTCTGTTGCAGCCTGTTATCCAGGATCATCGCATGGAGGTATAGAAGGGTCTTGGCAGCTCTGGTTCGCTGGCCCTGATGCTAGCAGTCAGCTATTGGTAGCTGATCGCTGCAGTTCATGCGCTTCTCAGCGTCTTGATCCTGCAGAGTCTTCTAAACCAGTATAAAGATGTTAAGTTAAGTTGTGTAGTAAAGAGCAACACAATAACCAGTATAGCTGGAGATTACGAAGAGAAGCTGGAGAACGATAGAACACAACCTAAGCAGGAAACCCAATAATATAACAAAATATGATTAAGGATTAGAACAAGCAGGGTAAAGAGGAAAGTAGATGACCAAAGAGTACTTGGCAATGAACAGAGGCAGTCAAGGTAACTTGGATATTATGGTTGAGTTCAAGTAACTGCTGAAAATATAAATTGGTAGAGACATTGTGATAGTTCTATGTTCTTACAGAATTACAAGAGAGTGACTGGAACAGTTCTGTTTCTACAGAATTACAAGAGTGAATGTAACAGTTCTGTTTCTACAGAATTACAAGAGAGTGACTGGAACAGTTCTGTTTGTACAGAATTATAAGAGAGTGACTGGAACAGTTCTGTTTCTACAGAATTACAAGAGAGTCCTGCTGAAGACGAATGTGTCGGACCGAAAGGTGCAAATATCGCAGTAAAGCTGTAAACTAGCGACACAACGCATTCCATTCTCTGAACTACATTTTGCTACTACCAAAGTCCTGTTCAGGGCTTGGTAGCGAGAGATTGAGAGTGAACGAAGAAGAAGACAAGAGAGTGACTGGAACAGTTCTGTTTCTACAGAATTACAATAGTGAATGTGACAGTTCTGTTTCTGCAGAATTACCAGAGAGTGACTGGAACAGTTCTGTTTGTACAGAATTACCAGAGAGTGAATGTAACAATTGTTTCTACAGAATTACAATGCTATGGGTCACTGCCCACTGCAGCTCATGATCTTGATTCCAAGAGTTAACTCACAATCCTATATGTGGAGAACGATAAGCAGATGAAACCAAGAGTAGCGCAACCGTCTGGACGGAACCCGATCCACCCTCATCAGCACGATCGGGATGCGAAGAAAGCTACGGTAACCTGCCACTTAATGTCCTTATTAGAGCGCACATAAGAGCAATCCTACTCATTATGTGCATTCAACAACAACAACTCACAACAGTGTGTCGAACAACATCAGTAAAATAAACATAAAAGAATAATCAGCAAAGTTACCCTAGAGTTAGTAATCTCATCCAGCCGACCCTGTAGGTTCTGATTGTTTTTGGGGCGGATCAGACAATATATACAATCCAGCTCTGGGCAGCAGCGAAGCAGTTTCTCCACAAGCACCTTGCCAATGAATCCTGTGGCTCCAGTGATAAGTACACCTTTACCAGAAAAAAACAATGGTACAGACAGCTCCACTGATGGAGCGGCAATGTGCTTCGGAAAGGTAGCTTGTTCTAGGTGGTGATGCACTAAGCTTGAACTGTCCATAATCTGCTGCTTGGCGGCAGATGATGTACTTTTATCACTCATTACAAATGACTTCAGAGGTGACTTGAGCACACCACAATTAGCTTCCTCTGGCACTATATGTGTTTTTAAAGGCCTTTCGATGGTTTGTGATGTTTCGTTACAACTGGTTATACCTTCATTACCATTCACGATACAAGCATCTCGTTTATTTGAAGTATCCAAGCCTGAATCTAGTTTATGTCCATTAACCACAGATATCAGTCCTTTCTGATGTTCAGTCTTATCAACCAGCTCTGTTGTGGTATGCTCACATGTCACAGACAGCTCTGTAGGGCTTAAACCTTCACTTTTATCACACATGGCAGAGTCTATTTTAGCGCTCCTGGAAAGAAAATAAGAAACCAAAATTAATTCTCACATGTTAAAGAAAATATTTTTTTTTTAAATTGAGCGCATTATCACATGATAAGTCAGAATATTGTAAACCGGACTCATAGCTTTGAGATAACAATTTGGTGAGCCAGGCAAGGGTACGAGGTGGCACAGAGATGGACCCAAGTTGGGCACACTGCCACTAGTCAGCAGAAATCAGAACATAGCTTCAACCTTTTGTGGATCACCCCAGCTACGTGACAATGGCCTCCCTGGCAGCATCCACATCAGAAGGCATTCAACAGTCAACTCAGAACTGGTACAGACTAGGGCAATCTGGCAATCTAATTAAGACACATTATTGTGACGGCTGGTGGTGGCCCAATATGATTTCTGCTCAATGTTCTGAATGTCAAAATAAAGAAATTCAACCAAGTGTGGGTAAATGGTGGGAGTAACTATGACTCTCTTAAGGTAGCCAAATGCCTCATCATCTGTTTCGTTTATTTATCTTCTTCTTCGTACGCCGTCAACTTGTATTTGTTCGAAGAAAGCAGTTGTCATCCTGAGGCTGTCGACACTGCCATAGAGTTTGTCTAGTGTTGGCACTGGTGATGGCCACATGTGCTTTCTCTGGTCCTCGTATGTCGGGCAATTTTGCAGCAGATGTTCAGCGGTCGTTTTCCCTGTACAACAGGTGCATTCGTCAGTGCCACCTATCTTCAGTTTATCGTCTATTTATAAGAATCGACGTCACTGCACTCGGGCATACCCATAGATGTTCCGTCTCTTTCAGCAAATGCTGCAGGGTATGAAAGCTGAT
Source organism: Ariolimax columbianus (assembly GCA_036924085.1). Lineage (NCBI taxonomy): Eukaryota > Metazoa > Mollusca > Gastropoda > Stylommatophora > Arionidae > Ariolimax > Ariolimax columbianus. The sequence goes on along the minus strand of JAVGWX010000004.1, from coordinate 83,216,908 downwards.
GGTTCCTGTAGCTCGCTGATGTGCTCCAGTTCCTCAAAGTGTTTACAAGATCGGTGCTGATTCGGCTGACTTTAGAATTGAAACTATGACATGGTGCATGAGTGGCTACACACACGACCAAAAGATGAGGGATCCGTTCACTTTTTAGACGTTGGGGGACTTGTATCAAGCACAATTAAAACTTTTTTGGAAAATTATAGTTTTCTTAATAAATTGATAAGGAAAAAAATGTTTGGATTTAATGTGAATTAGTCTCATAATTTGTAACATTAATATTATGTCTGAGAAGCAGAAAGATGGCGTCGTAACCAAGTTTTAGTTCATTATGGATGCCGCCAGACCATGGATTTGCCTGGAAGTCACACTAATCGACGATTTGCACTTGAGTTTACAGAAACGTGTTGTTGTTTTCCATTTGGACTGGTTAATTCGTTCGTTTTTTGGTGTTTTCTTCCATCCGATTATCCTGGAATGAACATCGGCTATATGATAAGCACTACGTTTAAACTTCATGAGATTGGCACAAACAATGTCAGTTTTGGTGTATGACATTTAGACACGACTATAATAGACTGGAATATAGCCTGGTAGAGATGTCCAACTCACTCACACGCCCGAGTGATGTCCCTACGACCTCTTGCGGTTATGGGAAGGCACGACACACAACGTTAGATGTCATTCACCCCTCCACTGCCTAGTGGGATACCTGTTTACGGGAAAGGCTTCGAGAATAAACCCTTAAGAAAAATCTGCATCCTGTGCTATCTCCAATCATCTCGATAAATATCTTGCCACTGACCAAGGGTAGCTCAGGACCATACAGTGAGGTTGGCAATTTCTTCCTCACTTTAATCCAAATCACAACCCAAGTCACCCATTTCTGCGGACACGGCAAGAGAAAAGAATGTTCACATGGCTGAACAAAGAGAGTGATCTTCATCTCATGCAATGGACAAACATCAATGTCTGAGAGGATGGATTAGGAGTGTGAACAACCAGCACTCTTCAGAATTTGCTGAAAGAGAATGACCACTGTAAAATTTAGTACTTCCTATAGTGTTGGCATTGTTGGGCTGGCTGGTGCGTCTGCAGATTTTCTTCCAATTCCACAGAGAAATCAAAAATGCATTGTCCGGCACTAACCATTTTTTTTCATTTGCATTTTATTTCTATTTTCCAAGGCGGAGTGCGTTGCATTATGTTATGTTTTTATTTTGCGCCTGTCGACCTAGTGTATTCGACATCGGTGTACATTTTATGCAAGGGTCTGCTTCGTCCTGCTTTTTCTAAGGCTTTGCTTTCCCGGGGTAATGGCCGGGGTTGTGATGGGGAGCGAATCCAGCATCTTCGGCTTATGAGCTGTGTCACTCAACCACTAGGCCACATGCTGTCCCCAATTGAGAAGGTGTATTAGCAACGATCCAGGTTACCGGAACAAAGGTAGAGTTAATATGCTCATTCTCCACCACCAATTGTCTACTGGGCCAAGTTCTCCTAGGCTCTAGACCTGTGACCAAAAGTTCACCACAACTATATCATCATGTCCTGGACCACTGTGCCTTTATGACTGGCCTCAGTTGTCATGGTGGGACAAATGCTGGTTATCTTTTCCCAGATTTGTTCAGTACAGTGCTGGCTTCTCCCCTGGATCATTTTCTGAAGAAATTTCCATTGAGCTTGATACAAGTCCCCCAGCGTTTAAAAAAAGTGAACGGATTCCTCTAGAAAGGCCATTTGGTTGCACGTGTAACCACTCATGCCCCTGTGGCAAAGTGGTCAAGCCGTTTGCCTAATTTTCAGGCGGTCAGGGTTCGAATTTGAGCTGCGAAGGTCAGTTCAGGATGGCAATTTTTCCGGGGATCCCTTGATTTATTGCTGAAGCTACGGAGTTCGTGCTTTGTGCGATGCTCTCAACAGGCGGGATACTGTTCTGAGGAGGGAGACAGAGCCATATGGGGAAACCTGCGGTGATGAAGTCGGGCCCTTGCCTTTAACTAACCACAGGTGGTGTATTGCACTGGGGTTTTTAATCGAGGTTTACTCCTCTAGAGCCATTGTGTGAGAGGTTATCTAGACCAATAGGCTGACACTGTGATGATTACTCCTTTCTTTCCTGAAGAAAAATATCACTAGGTCTAGGGCATGGCAAGGGTATGATGACCAGCACATCATACCAACTGTCTGTATCAGACTTGTTTCTGAGAGAAGAATACCTGTGGGTATACCTGGAGAGTAGCGATTTCAATTCATAGCAGTCAATGTTATGTGCTTTCATAAGGACTATGAATCAATTTCAACCTATTTCAACGGGTGTTTGTCAGGGTTGCCTTCATTAGCACTTGGCTGTCCCCAGTCTGCCAGCAGGTTTGCATCTCACATGGTCTGGCCCCTACCCTTCAATCTGCCAGATTTTTAAAACTCTAACGAGTAGTTTTGTTATAGTCCTCTAGTCCAGCTTGGGAGGCCATGCTGACAGGTATACTACTGACAAACTCCTCTTCCAAGACAAGGTGAAGACACAATAGAAGAGGAAATATATCAAAATACAATACTCACCATAGAATATCAACACATTCCAGAAATGAACTTTTCACAAGGAGACCAGAACTAAAACTACTGTTTGGAATGACAGAACATATTGGGTTATCTACACGACCCACATTACTGGCCTCTAGTTCAGTGCTAATCGGGGTCACTCACAATCAAAGTAACAAATCTCCAGCTTATGTATGTGTTTAGATAAATGACTAGAACAAAACATGAAGCTAGCAGTCTCAGCAAGTAAAAATACTATTATTTGCAACGACTGCAATATGAAATACATCGGGGTGACCGACCTTGAACTTCATGCTCACTTCGGCCAACACCTCAATTACATTTCTAATAACTCTGGCTCCCCAGTCGCCAACCATTTTAATGGACACCAGGGCAAGATTGATATCAGAAGCTTCCCTGACATCCTCTTTTGTTCACATGAGATGCCTCAAACCTTATGGTTTAATATTTCGTTACTTTTGCACAGGCTGCTCCCCCCCCCCCCCCCCCCCCCGCACATTGCTCTCCCTCTTCCAGCTTTTTTCCCTGTTTTTCGTTATCATCAAGTGCCCTGCCGGTTGGCGTTCATGGACCTCCATCCATTTCTATCACATGTGTTGTTTACCAACTCTGTTGTTGATTGTCACCTATGCCATTCTCTCGGGCATCTTCTCTCTTTGCCTACCTCTGTATCTCTTTCCCATTGTCACGACATGATCCAAGCTGCCTTCTCATAACAGATCCAAAAAAGGGATGACTGTGGAGCTGGTTGATGACCTGTACACTCCAAAGTGATGAGACAAAGAAGACAGGTCTGGTCTGCTTGGAGAGAGCTGGTTGATGACCTGTACACTCCAAAGTGATTAGACAAAGAAGACAGGTCTGGTCTGCTTGGAGAGAGCTGATTGATGACCTATACACTCCAAAGTGATGAGACAAAGAAGACAGGTCTGGTCTGCTTGGAGAGAGTTGGTTGATGACCTGTGCACTCCAAGGTGATGAGGGCAAAGAAAATATGATAGTGATGATGATTTGCCTTTCCGCTCCAACTGAAGCATAGGGCCACCACTACAGCAAAACTGTATCCAAGTATTTTCGGAGGTGGATTTTTGTTTGTTTTTGCGCTCGCCTTATTTCTCTATTCCCCAAGGCGGGTGTGCGTTACACTGTGGTTTTTATTTTGCACCTGTCAGCCCAGTGCATCCGACTTCAGCATGCATTTTATGTAAGGGGCTGCTTCCTCCTGCATTTTCTAAGGGTTTGCTTCCCCGGGGTAACGGCCGGTGCTGTGATGGAGATCGAACCCAGCACCTTCTGGTTGTGAGCCGTGCCACTTAACCACGCCATCCCCTAGTAGTGGATTTAAAAGCAATGACTTTACATGATGAGGTTGCTAGCCGCATGCATATCCTTCTTTAGTCACCTTTTATGATAAGAGTTACAGAGGCGCTATTCTTTTCAAACTAGATACTGTTCGGATGCCAAGCCATATAGTAGGACATATTTTACATTTGTGTTTGAGAATAAATCTGGAGCAATCCTAATCTTCTTCTTCCTCGTTCGTCTTCGGACCTTGACTTCAATGACTCTAACGAAGGCAGCAGTTGACTTGAGACTCCATGATTTTTCGTACAGCTTCTTGTGGAAGGACACTGGCTGTTGCAAAATGCTACTTCTTTTGTCGGTATACAGTGGGCAGGACTACAAAATATGTTCTGTCGCCATGGGTGGGCTGTGTCACAGGCACAAAGGTTTGTAGTGCCAATAATTTTGTAGTGTCCTGTGCATAGCCAGAGAATGATACCTGGTCTCGCCTGGAGAGTTGGTGGTAGGCATCATTTTTTTATATGGCCAGGATGGTCTTTTTTCCATTTTGCACTGTACGTTGCCTTGATGACTGCTTTTGTCTCATTGTATGTGATTTCTGTATCACTCTGCTTTTTTTCTCTTCCCTACATGTATATTTGAGTGTTTTTTGTGATTTGTTCATATTTTTGCCTGTTCTTTTGTATACATTTAATCATATTGACTATGTCTCGTTTGGCCCACTCTTTATCATAAAGATTTGGTGATTTGTTAGTTCTTTTCATTCTTTGTCACTGAGCCATTACTTATATATGTTTCAATCGTCAATATTACTTCACAACTGGTAGATCATTCAAGATGAGTAAACGTAATCATCAGGCATATCATCATTTCTTTATCTCCTTGCTAAAATTAAACAATTAAAGCCATCCAGGTCATTTAAGAAATGAACCCTTTCATCAGCTCCCTCATTAAAATCAGGTGACCAGTTTAAGGTTATGTAAGAGAGGTCCCTTCTTGGTAGAAAATTTGCGATTGACATGATGGATCTATACACCTAGGGAACAGTTCAATGACAGCTGAACACTTATTTGTTTCTTAGATCCTTCTTAGTCATTGACTAGTAAGACTTGTCAGTGACCATCATACCTGGTGGCATCTCTAAAAAAAAAAATTCCATACTCTTCCCCCAATCTACAGCCATCTTTCATACAGTGCCCTAACTCACAATTGCTATTTCAGCTTCCATGGTTCTTTGCCAAGTTGGCTTAGATTTTCCCTATGGGGCCTATGCCGTGGTAATTTTGATGGAAGTGTAAGTCTCTTTTCTTAGCACATTGCCAATCCAATTGCAGCATTGACTGGCTATGATGATGTGCAAGTCTTCTTGGCTGCACCAGGCAAGCAGTTCTCAACCAGAAAATAATATGAGTCTTACTTAGACAAGTATGGAAAGATGATAATTTTGATCATCAAACAAGATGATGTTTCTTTTTCTGTAACTTTCCAACACGCCACACATTATACACAACAGAAAGTATGCAACGCTTGTATATCCTTAGTTTGGTATCTGTGCTGTACTGCAAAGACCTAAACGCGTTCTTTGAACTAGAAAAGATTTGCAGATCTGTCCAATATTCACTGGTGAAAAGAGACATAACTGCAACCTGTATTAAAATTTAAAGCAGTGTCAGGAGTCTCGAGCTGACTGCTACTTTTGTTAGAGTAGTCAGTGTGTGTATCTGATGGCGAATGAGGAAGTAGAAAAATAAAATAAAATTCTGTGGGTTTCAGTTAATAGATAACATTCTTTGCCGTCTTCACTTTGTCCTAATGAAACCAAAAATCACCTAGTATTCCCCATTTGACATTAAGAAAGCCCCAGGCCAGTATCACTAGGTAATCCCTGTCGTGGAACCCCCAGGGAAGGAGAGGCATAGGCAGACCAAGGAACACGTGGCGACAAGATCTGGAGGCAAAAGTAAAGAAAACAGGAAATAGCTGGAAGGAAGTGAAAAAGATTGCACAGGACAGAGCTTTTTGGCAAGGGTTGGTTGATGGCATATGCACCCTTGGGTGATAGAAGGCGAAAGCGATTCCCAATTTAACTTAGTTTCACTTAGTCTTAGCCTTTTCACTCGATACAAACCAAAGCACTAACACCGTCTCTGATCCCATTACAGTGTCTTACAGGAAGCATGTATTCAAGCATTTGCAAATGTGGTTTCAATTGTGGTGTTTTTGCAAGATGAAATTGCTAGCTCCATGCACAACCATCTTTCGTTGCCTTTCACTACATGCTTAGAATGAACAAGTGTTTTTTCTACCCCAGTTACCAGTCTATATGGCAACTCTATGTGAAAATTGTAATTGACGATGTATAATTATTACTGGACAACCCGTTCCTCAGCGGCGGTTACGCCGCTGTGGGTCCCAACTTCGTTTCTATTGTCTTCTGTCTTGGGTCATGGTGGACCAGTGGGTAATAAGTTTCATTTCTGAAGCATTGTAGATATTGTTTCTGAGTTCGAGGGAGTCAGACCAGCGTGTAGATGGTCTTCCCTGTGGTCGTCTTCTGTCTCATGGGTACCAGACTGCTGTTGCTGTGCTCCAACGGTTATCAATTCTCTGAAGCAGGTGACCAGTTCAGCAATGCTTTTCTTTGTCTGCTTGGCTAACTGCATCCTTCACCAATGACATCTGCCATACGTCAGTGTTGTGCAGACCTTTCAAACGTTGGTTGTGGAGTGTGAGGCCGATTAAAGGTCTCTCGATTGAGTCATGGGTCACTTTTGAGTTTGGACTCCATTTCTTTTGTAAGTGACCATGTTTCTGCAGCATTGCAGGTAGAACTGTGGATTTGAATAGGGATGCGCACAGACTCTGGTCATGGGTATGGTCTAGTGCCATCTTTATGAACGAGAAAGCTGCCTAACCCACGCGACAACGTCTTGTTAGTTCTAGTTTTAGGTGGTTCTGAAGTTCAATAAGAGTCCCAGATATGCTCCTTTCCGTCTTCCAGTTTTTTGCCATCGAGGATGACATCGAGGATTTGTAGCGAAGCGGTTACGCATGAGTTTTGTCTTTGAGGTGTTCATCTCGAGACCCGCTTTTCTGCCTACCTTGTGAAGCATAGCTACCATCTGGTTGGCGTTTCTGACTGTTTCTGTGATGAGCACTATGTCATCTGCAAAGTGGAGTTAGTTAAGTCGCTTGCCATTGATGTTTATGCAAGAGGGGGCCCAATCGCATTGACTGATGATGGACTCCAGGCATGAGGAAAAGAGACTTGGTGAAATAGGATCCCACTGACAAACACCTTTCTGGACGGATACTATTTCTGGTCTTTGGAATGTCTGTCGTACAGTCTGTGTAGCAGTTAACAAGAATTCTGACATAGCCGAGATAGATGCCTTGGTCCAGCAGAGAGTGCCAGCTGAAGAGTCAAATGCCTACTTGTAATCGATAAAGGTGAAGATCAACAGTGTTTGGAACTATCAGGCTGTTTCAATTAGACGACAGCAGGTTGAGATGGTCCATTGTGCTGAAGGCGCGCCAAAAGCCAGCCTGCTCGATCAGTTCGCGGCCTCGAGGAGGTGATGGATCCTAGCGAGTATGGTTAATTTTCTTTCCACTTGTGCTGTCTAGCGTCGTGGGGAGCTTAAGTTATCTATCCTGTGCCAACTGCGTTGCGCCGGTCAATGTGAGCCCTTGTTGCTGCACAATCACTCTGTCATCTATCCACCTACCTCGCGGCCGTTCCCTTGCCCTGTAGCCAGATCTACCAGCATTGTAAGCCATCAGTGGAAGATGATGAAGGTGCATTCTCATGAGATGACCAAATCAACTTATTTTCTGCCTGGAAATGTATTACACAAGACATAGCGCTGGCCATACTTCGAATGCTGTCGTTCCGCATTCTGTCTCTTCTGGTAACACCGATGACTTACCTCCAGTCCTGAATGACTTTCCTAGTGAGTATACATTTGGTAAAGAGTTTGTAGGTGACAAAGAGAAGCGTAATTGAACAGTAGTTTCCAAAGTCTTCCTTGTTTCCTTTTTTATGTAGAAGTATTGTTTTTGAGTTAGGCCATGCTGTAGGTATTGTTCCTGTGTGGAGGTATGTTGTATAGCATTTAGCTAAGGCTAGATGGAGCGGTAGTCCACATGCTTTGAGGTCATCTGCAGTGATGCTATCTACTGCCTGTGATTTCCTTAGTGGCATACTCTCAAGGGCATGGCGGATTTATGAGGGTAGGAGGTTTGAAAGGGGTAGAATTGGGGATTGTATTGGGATGGATGAAGGGTCAGCTGACTTGACTAGTTTGGTGTAATACTCCTTTATGATCTCCTCCATTTCTGGTCTAGAAGTAGTATGGGACCCATCAGGCGCTTTCAGGCAGGTGGTGCTCTGCGATGTGTCGAGAAGCTAGCTTTATGCTGCGTCGGGACTCTGCTGCTTCAAGGAGGCGTTGACAGGCAAACTCTTTGTGGTCTTCTTTTAGTTTTTTGATGGCAGACTATTACTATAAGTACACTATACAGAAAAGATTAATACTGGATGAATACTGTATAACTTAGTGCTTGAACATGAAAAGATAACAGAAAAGCTAGAAATACTAGTTAGTCTATTTAAATAATTAGTAAGGTAATTTATTGATTAACAGGACATTACATTTATTCATTTACAAAAACAGGGAAAGACTGTAGGCCCATAGCAGCTATGACAGCCGAATCACTACCAGACACTGCTCAAGAAAGCAGAAGTGAAGACTAAAGAGTGAGTCTGAGTGTGGCATTCTGCTCGTCCATACTCCATATTAACAATGACAATATTATATTCATTTTATACAATTAACAATATGATATGTAGTCTACCGGTTAAAAATTAACTACACATACTTACTGACTTGGCATGAGAATAGTATTAGTTACTAATTAGACTAAGTGACTATACTTCAAAATGAGTAGTTTGTCTAGATCAATTATATATAATTATAGTAATACTAATAGACAGTAGAGTAGTTTTAGTTAGTTATGCCTCCTAGTATGGGGGATAATAGTTTTTTAACCAACTTGAGATTATACTATAGTATTTTTTAAATAGTTTTATAGGGGTCACAATACCGTCAATACGATGAAAATATATTCGTGGTCATTGATGATAGATGTACCGCTACCAAATCTTTTGCATTTGTTTACTAAAATAGATGTACCTATCAATATCATAACGATGACAGTAATCACTAATCAGTAAGTAATGAAACTTGAAAGAGTATGTAATATGTTCAGTTATGATATGGTGGATTGTGTCGACTTTTTCTAATCTAAGTTAAAATTAAATCGAGACGACTCCGTGACTGCTTCAGTTTTACTCGTATACTAACAATACTAACATAATCGGGATAATTTAGTGAGACAGTGCTGTTGATGTTATTTACCTTTTCTCGTGAAATATCAGGTGTCAAATAAGTATCAGGGCCATTAGCCAGGAGAGTGTAATTATCCGGTTAGTATTTCACGTCGCTGGCCGGCTCTCTGCAGTATCCGGAAGTAGCTACGTCGTCCATATTGTTTAACGTGAAAACCTTGCCACATTTTCTATAAGGAGGAGGAAGAGGTCAAATAAGAAATTTGTCGTGTGACGAAACTGTAAGGTCAAATCCCTAACCAATGAAAAATGTCCAAAACAAAACTAATTCATAAAAAAGGGGACACAAAAGACTTTGCGAACTATCGTCCGATATGTTTGCTATCATCCCTGAACAAGCTTATCACGAGAGTAATTAAGAGCAGATTAGAAAAGCAACTTGATGAGAATCAGCCACGAGAGCAGGCAGGATTCAGGAAGGGATACTCTACCATTGACCACCTCCCCACTTTCCACCAGCTAATGGAGAGGAAGTTAGTTAAATGGAGAGGGCAAGGGAAGTGTGTGTGCCCATATGCCTAGTATTCGTGGACTATAAAAAAGCATTCGATAGAATTGAAGTGGATGCAATCACAAATGCCCTACGAAATCAAGGTATTGGAGGTAAATGTGCGGCTAATAGCAGATATAAACAAGGGCTGCTCAAGAAATGTCACCCTTTTTTACCTTCCAATTAACATACAAATTGAACGTGGCGTACGACAGGGTGATACAATCTCTCCTAAACTTTTCATGGCAGCCCTTGAGGAGGTCTTCCACATACTCAATTGGGATGGTAGTGGTATTACCATAGACGGAGAAATGCTTAACCACCTCCAGTTTGCAGATGACATAGTCATCATCAGCCACAGCATCGAGGAAGCTGGGCAATGTCTGAATGAGCTCAACAATGCGAGCCAGGCAGTTGGTCTAAAAATAAATAAGCTAGAGACACAATGCATGCTGAACAGTTTCTGTCCATGTGTCTTGGAACTGATTCCGTTAAAAACGTGAATTCGTACATCTACTTGGGCCAAGAAATTACGAACTCCCGTGACTTGCATAAAGAGATCCCCCGAAGGTTAGCGGCGGGTTGGTTCAGCTTCAGCCGCATCAAGACAGTACTTCAACAGATGAAAAACAACAAAGTGATAGCTCACACCTTCAACAGGTGAAAAACAACAAAGCGATAGCTCACACCTTCAACAGGTGAAAAACAACAAAGCGATAGCTCACACATTCAACAGCCTGGTCATTCCAGCCATGGAGTATGGCTGCGAGCTGTGGAACCTACGAACATGTGACATGGCACGCTTCAAGCTACCCAACAAGCGATGGAGCGTAGAACACTGTCACCTTCACTACGAGACCCCATCCGCAACACCGCATCATGAGTTAACCTGTAAAGCCTGCTTCAATGACGTCGCAGATACGACGTTGATAAGAAAGTACAGGTGGGCGGGCCACGTGTTACGCATACCTGACAATTGAAGGACACGTAAATGTGACGTCACGGTGGCCCTACACATATAATCGTCGCCCCGAACGTCCACCAATGAGATGGAGAGATGGCCTTCAACATAACCTTGGTCCAGCATAGTGTTTAATGGCAAAGGACAGAGATGACTTATAAAGACATTTGGCTACCTGGCATAGTGCACAAAATGTGCCTGAGTGAATACCACGGTTACAGTATTACAGCCGTGTGACTCTTCTAAACTTTTGGATAGAAAAACGAAATTCAAGAAAACCCCTTTCAATTGAGACAAAACCCCTTTCAACGGGGACATAACCCATTTCAATGGAGATAAAAACCCATTTCAATGGAGACAAAACCCATTTCAATGGAGACAAAACCCATCAAACAGTATAATACAATTATTTGCTATGTTCGTCCGGGTAGCGAGGTCTGGGCTGGACGTCGCTCTAGTTAAAGGAAGGTGAATCATCTGATATAGCCTCTCCTTTCAGGTGCAGAGATCGCCGCTGGATTCACTGTTCCGCTTGCCGGGTATGATTTCCATGCCAATAGCCTCTCCTATATTATATTTATGTGTCCCCAGCAGCACCTTCATGAGGGCACCCCCCCCCCCCCTGTTTTTTACAGAGCCTGCTGTGGGGCGCGACCGAGTACCCGGCGGTATAACTGGGCGGGGAGATTTGACTCATTAGCCTTGGTTGGCAGCCAATCTATGAGAAGGTAAACTCTGACTAAATCCGGGTAGACGAAGCCCGTTAACCTGTTCAGGCAGTTCGCTATCATCGAATGTCTCGAGTAACTAGCATCGGCGGGCAACGACTCCACCGCCTTGTGGAAACCTCGGGAGAGGGTAGGGCTACGGGAGTAAACCCAGACAGAAAATCCGGAGTGGTAGCACCTAAGGCGGATAGTTTCAAAATTGTAACTTGTTCATGCAGCTGAGCTGGTGCCAAATTGTCGTGCTTTGCATTCCTTTGGATTACACCAGTGAGGCTGAGAGAAGCATCATGCAGTTTTGGCAGCACCGGGTCTCCATATTCAGCGCACAGGCTTGCGGACTAGAGAGGCTACTAACATGGCGCTTCGAGCATGGTCTACAAAAACTGTGACGTCTATGAATGAATATGTTTGTTCTCGTGTTCACGGGACCAGAATGGGGAGCAAATAATAGTAATAATTCAAACCTGCCAAGTATGTTGTAAGAAGTGACGATTTTTTTTTTTATGTGGCGGGGGGGGGGGGGGGGGGGTGGGTTGATCACGAGGCGGGCTACGTCATCCTGCAGAAACTTGAAGCCACAAAAACTACAATAAATATCAACAAATCAAATAAGAAAAAAACATTCAATCCAACCACCCACGACAGAATTAGTCCTCTTTCACGAAGGTACAGAAGACGCGAACAAAGTCGGAACGGATGGTCTATGGCAGGAAAACTTGGCGTGTATACTTCTTCGTTCGTTCTCCGTCTCCTCCTGTTACCAAGCCATGAAAGGGCTTTGCAAGTAGCAGGATGTAATCCGGAGAACTGAATGCGTTGTGTCGTAGTTTACAGATTGACTGCGATATTTGCCGCAGATCATGCACTGCTTAGCATCGTGATACCTGACGTGTATTTGGTGGAGATACAACTTGTATGTGCTTCACATAAAACTGAAGGGTTTTGATTGATCGATTGATTTGTTGTTCTGCCAAGAATCGGCGTCACTGCCTTCCGGTCATATTCATAGATACTCAGTCTCCCTCAGCAGAAGGCAAAGAGTGTGGATATTGATGATTCCTGATGTTTCTAATTTTAAAAATCGACATCACTGCACTCCGGGCATACCCATAGGTGCTCAGTATCTCTCTCTCAGCAAATGGCGTAAGGTATAGATGCTGATGGTCCCTGTAGCTCGCTGGTTGTACACTCTCCTGCTCCGTCCTCTCTTGCGCCATACTCCGCTCGAACCTCGTTTAATGTCGAAACGTTTCAGCCCGTGGATTGCTGCTTCATCTATTGCAGTGTCCTCATCTAACAGGCAGTCATTGATTGATTTCAAAATGTCATTTCTATGCATCAGTAAAGTGCCCATGATGGGAGCTTGTGAAGCCATGATGTCACCTCTTTCATTGCCCTCAACCCCAGCATGATCCATGTCAACACCTGGAGGTTTGAGGCCTTAACAGCTGCTATCCACTCGTACCTACTCGATCCCTTCTATACCTTCAGAAGTACGGCTTGCGCGTTTGTCACAAT